>KV751339.1:2424978-2450956 GCA_001698575.1 Mola mola
CACAAACTGTAAACCGATAAAACAAGCTATTTTTTTTTATGCTTTTAACATATATTCATGCAAAATATGGGATTAAAAGCAACTTGCTCCTTGCATTATTTTTTACAGTTGACCCCCATCATCTCACATTGCTTTCACCAGAAACAAGACTCTGCCACCCTTGACATGGAGCGAGCCAACAAAGAGATTGATATGCTGAGGAAGCAGTGCGAGGCCATCTCTCAGGAGCTAAAGGAGGCCCTGCAAGAGGCCGAGGTGGCCAAGTGTCGACGTGACTGGGCTTTTCAGGAGAGGGACAAGATAGTGGCAGAGAGGGAGAGCATACGGTAAGGAGTGGGTTTGAAGCTGTGTAGTTGTGTAGTCATCGAAATATGTGAAACTATCTTAGGGAAAAAGTATTTTGTTGAATTTTGTACATCTTTCAGCACTCTATGCGACAACCTGAGGCGAGAGAGGGACCGGGCTGTGAGTGATCTGGCAGATGCTCTGAGGAATCTTGATGACATGAGGAAACAGAAAAATGACACTGCGCGGGAGCTCAAAGAACTAAAGTGAGTCGTTCCTCTGCAGCTTATCCCATCTTATCACTCTTTTTAGGTTTAAACTTGAATGTTATCCCCTAAGTTTCTACACGTATCAGAGCCTGTGCTGCTCTTGTTCCGGAGGATCCCAAATGTGGATTTCAAACCAGGTCTTTTTTGCTACCAAGTGGAGGAATTATGTTATTGACATCGTCATAGAGCAAAGTTCAGATTATTATTTAGGACCTGCGTGTTTCATGTTTCTTGTAGAGAAAAGATGGAGGACCAGTTAGAAAAGGAGGCAAGGTTTCGTCAGCTAATGGCACACAGTTCACATGATTCAGCCATCGACACGGATTCAATGGAGTGGGAGACGGAAGTTGTAGAATTTGAGAAGCAAAGAGTAAGAGCCTCTGCAAATCATGTTATTTTCTGAAATGTACTTTCAGTAAATTAAATGTAAATTGTTTTTTTTTTTTGTCGTATTCAGGATATGGATTTGAAAGCACTTGGGTTTGATATTGCTGAAGGGGTAAATGATCCTTATTTACCAGGAGATTGCGGCATATTTGTCAGTAAGGTGGATAAAGGAAGTATTGCTGAAGGAAGATTAAGGTAAATGTTTCACTGCTTTTCACCTCGGAAAATATGTCAAATTTAATTTGCTCAGTGTATCCATAGAGTAATAATCAGTACTTTGGTATGAATGTTGTGTTGCAACGCTTTTAAATAAAATATTGTTTAATGTTAAAAAAGTTTCCTGTTTTAGTTCAAAAAATATTTCTAACCAACCTTTTTAGTTGTCTCTGTGTTTTATTTTGAACATTTTGCTTACTTTAACTCTCACACTGTTCTTTTTGTGCAGGGTGAATGATTGGTTGTTGAAAATTAATGACGTGGACCTGACCAATAAGGATAGGAAGCAGGTGATCAAAGCAGTGCTGAGTGGTGAGGGAGTTATCAATATGGTGGTTCGCAGAAGGAAGTCATTAGGAGCACGAATCATCACTCCCATCCAGATAAATCTCTCTGGACACAAAGGTTGGCTTCAAGCTCCATTTGAGAAATAAACATTTCTGTTAAATTCAGCACTTGAAATGTTTAGCTGTATGTTTTAGATATTATAGATAGGTAATTTGAAAGGTAGGCAGTTGATATTTTTATCTGATTCTTTTTTCTGTTTTACTTTCAGACAGTGGCATAGGACTGGAAAGTGGAGTGTTTGTTGCTATTTTGGCTCCAGGCAGTCCAGCTGCTAGAGACTGCACTCTTGCTGTTGGGGATAGACTGTTAGCGGTGAGTATGAAGCCCAAAAAACTTTATAATCATGGCAAGAGATGATGCACGTTTAATGGCAGGAGACAGTTTACACTGGCCTTTAGTGCCCTCTACTGTCCACAGATGTGCTGTGATAAATCAGAATGCTGTATAAACAGTGTCACTGTTTAATACTATCATTAAATAATGGTGTGTTTCAAAATTATTCAATTTGCAACACTGAATACTTAGTTTTGAATTTCAGAGAAAGCAAAATGTTTCTTGTCTGTCTGTTATGTTTTCTTTGGAGGCATGTTGTCACTGATGAAATTTGCGGTTTTATCTATGACAGATTAATGGAATTGCACTTGATAATAAGTCGCTCTCTGAATGCGAGTCTCTGCTGAGGAACTGCTGCGATTCACTCAGCATCTCCCTCATGAAGGTGAAGTCCCCAGTCCTATTCTATCTCTAATCTAGTCCTATGCACCATGATCGAGATCTAACCAAAAAAAGCACTACATAGATTAATTTGCAATGGTTATATGCTCTGAACTTGATGTTTTAAAAAAAAAAAAAAAGGTTCATTTTAAGGCGAGGAATCTCTAGACTCTTGAGTGTTTAGCATTTTTGAAACTGGGCCAAAATATCTCATTAGCAACCAACTCTGAATCATTAAGGATTTGTTTTGTGCTTTTCTTGTTTAAATATCTTGACAGTTCCTCCCACAAAACTGTTCTGGTCAAAGTTTATTTGAAAGTGTGAGAGACTCAGAAAAGATCTCCCGGCTGCAGTCCTGTGACATCCACGCCAAAAGCTGCAGGAACTCCAAGCACAGCTGCTCCAAGCACAGCTGCTCCACACAAACGGACATTTGCAGTTGCGGAAGAGAGGAAAAACCTTGTAAGGATGCTGGTGACTCCCTGGAGAGCAGTGGTGGCAGTGCTCACAAGCCTTTCTCCAATAGCTCAATACACTCCCGCTCCCTTTCCTCCTCCCACAGTCCCTCTGAGGCCCACCCGGACTTCTGCTACAGGAGGAAGGAGCTCCACCATCACCCTTTCAACTTTATCCCTGTGCTCTCAAACTGTAGCTCGCCTCAAAACACGATGGATCGAGTGCAGGGCTCGCCATCAAAGCCCAGTGGGGGCACATGGCCTAAAGTCATAACGGGAGCTTCTATTCCCGAGTTTGCCCAGCTCTCCATCTACAAAAAAGCCAAACAGAGGAAGTCCATCTTTGATGTGAGTGCTTTCAGAAGGCCTGAGGCGCCCCCGAAGCTGGACTGCATTTCTCACTCCCAGTTGCCCAAACACTCATCACAAAGCTCCCTGTCTGAATCTGCACAGTCCCCTCCCACGCCACCAGCCAGGAGCGACTCGTTCAGGTTCAAACATCGACAACAGAACAGCTCAGCTTCAGACTCTACCATCACTACAGCCACTCCCCCAGCCTCCCCAGCTCAAACCACAAGCCCCCAGGACAAAGGAGAGGCAGGAAACCAGGTCTATTACACCGACGCGCCTCCACGAGAGACCAAAAAACCTGCTGAGGAGGAGAGGAGTCGACACCGGGCAGAGGAGCGTGGAAAGAGGAGGTACCGTCCAAAATCTGCACCGGCGCTGCGCAGAAATGTGACTCCATTGCACATCCCGGTTCCTATGCAGGTAATCTCCTTAATTGGTCCATGTACTATATGTGTGTGTGTGTGTGTGTGTGTGTGTGTTTCTATGCTGCAGCCATAGTGTTATTAGCAGGTTAATTGGTGTATGGCTGCTTCTTGCAGGTACAGAGTTTCTCTAATGATGAGCACTCCCCAGAGCCGATGGACCTGTTGCGCTTCTCTCCTCTCCGAACCAATCGGTACAGCATGCCCTTTGCACCCCCCAGCTACACCAGCATCGCAACACGTAAGCGATTTCTCCTGTTTGCTTCCATGCATGTATGTTCAGGAGGGTTCTGATGCGTCAGTTGCCCTTCAGTATCTAAATCCAGCATGGATTTTGTTGGCTTTTTACCTCATTTGTGCCTTTTTAAAGAAATGAATGGGCAGTAGTGTATTTGTATGCAGTCTGATGTTGTTCTCTCCATGTTCCTCCAGACCCTGCACAGCGAGGTCTAGCCCCGTGTCCTGCTGTGACGACTGTAATGAGGAACCCGGTCTACACTGCCTGGAGCCACGAGATCCAGACCAGCAACTGCCCTCCAACTTCAAGCTCAGGCGTCCACCCACATTCACACACAAGGTCTTAATATATGCAACTTTATTCGTGTTTCTTTTTCCACACTTGTGGAGCCTTTTTTGGCAACAACATTTTAACAGTCGAAGTTGGACAAGTGTTACAAATAACGTCAGCAATGATTCTGTTGTTTTTAAGTATGCCATGTCAGTATTGCAGCGAGCCGGCACCCAAATTCGAGGAATGGAATTCAGCCTTTCATTTACAGCTGCTGTGACATTTCAACATATCTTATAGAGTATCTAATATTTGATTAATAAGGAATTTCAAGCAAAACCAGACAATTTTTGATTTTGGACCTTAAAATTATAAATGGTATACCTTTTGGATTTTTGAAGATCCTACCTTGGGCTCTGGGAACTTGTGTTCATCATTCTTTTAAGCCATGACTCGCAGCTCCAGTGTTGTTTTTTCCACAACTGACATTGATTTAATAAATCCTGTGATGGTGCATTTATTGTGCAAAGCCATCTACCCTGCCCCAGATCTCATGAACAGATGGCATGAAGTAAATTATATCTTGCCCTGGGATTAATAATTGACCACTGGAGAGTTACTGAAGGCTTTTTCCCCCTCTTCTTGTAGTCCCCAACATCAAGGTTGCCTCAGTCTGGACCTCACCCACAAACACACTGGAGACCTGACTGAGACCAGCTGCAGCCAGCCACCACATAGCACCAACTCGCTGCCCTCCAGTGCCAGACTGGGTATGTTTGGAATCCTAGTTTCAGGCAAATCCTAACCTGTGTAACATGTCCTGTAATTTAACCAATGCACAGTATGTTATAAAAACACATTTTCCATAAATTGGTATTTAGCTGTGCAGATAGCACTCATTCAATTACACATGTTTTAATAGTATTGTGAATAATATCCTGATTACTCTGCATGATCCACATACTTTGCTTACCACAATTTATTTCGCGATAATTCTTTTTAAATAACAAATTAATGATAATTCTTTGCACCAATATGGAAATTCAGGATCAATACCAATTCTAATATTTAAAAGAACAACTTAGCTGACAACCAATAGCAATGTGTTTTTGTGTCACAGAAATATATCTTCTGTATGTAAAATAAATCCTTCAAGTCATCACGATTGACTCCGTAGGTTTTCTACGTGGTAGACCTGGGCTGTCAGAATTTGTTTTTTGGGCCCCATCAAAGAATGTTTCGAGAGTATGTTTTTATTTCTCCTGCAAGGTTTAGTTAACTGAGCCTTTCATACATTTCCTCTGTTTGTGGTCTCTAGGCTCTTCAACTTTACAGTTTAGGGCAGAGCGTATTAAGATCCCTCCAACTCGTTATCCCCGTTCTGCAGGATCTGACAGAGGTGCGGATGAGTTTGGCAGCTTACATTGTCTGATAAGAAGCAGTACAGCGGTATGCTGAGAGTCTGAATTCATACTTTTCTCCTCTGCCTCTCCAGGCTCCCTTTCACACTCAGAGTGCAGCAGCCTGACACCGCCAATGTCCCCCGTCAACCTGGAGACAACGTCTTTCACCAGCAGCCAATCACAGAGCTCCATTTCCATCCAGCCCAGGATATCAGTCAGCCCTGCTCCAGTTGGTGACAGGCGGAAGGATGGGTGAGCAAGCCACTCGTCCCAATCGTTATGCTGCTATCATTCAACATATGGTGTTTTCTGCTATTTGTCTATAATTGTATCTGTTTCATTGTGATTAAGTGCTTTTAAACAATAAACTAATCTGTGAGCGCCATCTCATATCATTGGTATGCGAGAGCCTCCACCTGTCATTTTAATCTCTTTCCTTTCTGCTGCTGTTTTTATAATCTCAACTCTTCACTCTTTTTCTTTCTTCTCTCCATCTCCTCCTTAGATTTGTTTCCAATAACACTTCCTCTGTCAGACTGCCACTGGCAGTTAAGCCTAAGTTCCTCTCTTTAAGAAACTTGAGGTTTGTTCCATGCTGCTTGTAACATACAGCGCTTGCACCAGAGCACTGCAGATAAAAGTGCTGTCATCTTTGCTCTGCTTGATATTTATGTAGTACTCTGATCAATTTTGTATGATTGCATGACTGCAATGCACTTTGCACGTCCCACACAGTTCCCAATCCTTATTGTTGAGGCCTGATGACTAGCAGCTGCATCTTTAATGAAATCACTACAAGGAAATAAATCACAATACAGGGCGCTAACAGTATATCAGGAAACGGTTTCTCCATTGAACTTAATTTGGAATTGTATTGATTTTCTGTTTCAGAGTCACATCCTTCCTGCAGTTTCCATGGTTTCCCACAATTGTCAAAACATTGTTAAAAACTGTTCTTTTATCCCTGAAGGCCATACTTAGAGGAGCCCCGCAATGTGACAGTACAGAAAGGAGCAGAACCGTTGGGGATCTCAATCGTGAGTGGGGAGAACGGTGGCGTATTTGTGTCCAAAGTAACAGCAGGCAGCATCGCTCATCAAGCCCGTTTAGAATACGGTGACCAACTCCTCGAGGTACAAAACCCACCACGCTTCCAATTAAATATCCTTCCCTTGGTTGTTTCTGTCCGTTTCTAACACATTGCTGCTGTTTTCAGTTTAATGGAATCAACCTTCGCAACGCAAATGAGCAGCAGGCACGGCTGGTGATCGGGCAGCAGTGTGACACAGTCACCATTCTGGCTCAGTATAATCCTCACATGTTTCAGCTGGGCAACCACTCTCGTTCAGGGTAAGGTGGACAGAAGGAAAAAAAACAGCACAGCAATGAATTACACAGATTTGTTCCATAAATGTTTGGTCCCCACAGTAACTGCTATGACAAGAAAAGCCAATCAGCACAGAGACAGTTTTCATTAACTGAGGGGGGTAACGAATGAAATGGTTATGCTACTGAACCTGTTTCAAATAACCCACCCCAGTTTAGTCAATATGGAGGACTGTAACAGTCATGGAAATAGTAATATAGCATTTCCATAATTATTAGCTAATTGTAAAATAAAAATGGGGATTAATAAATATGTTTATTAATCAGATAGCCACAACGTTATTCTTCCCAGGACTAATGACGTCTTTTGTTCCATTGCTGTGTATGGGGCTCGTCTATAGATATCTCGGTTGTAGATATCCACATTGTGAACTTCTGTTGTCCTTAGTTCTCGAATGGAGTCAATCAGCAACCAGCCAACTCCCCTAGCCAGCGGCGCCACCACCCCAGATAATAACTCTACCATCGATGTGCTGAGCGAGCATGATGAGGGCACCATGACACCTCCGTCCAAACAGACGAGTCCTGCTACCAGCCCTCAAAACTCCTTCAGGTAGGACATCAAAGATGCTCCTATTTTTATGTTTAGTTACTCCTTAACATAGTTTTCTGTTTCATTTCTGGAATTTAAGGTGTTGTGAGGCATTACGATTGGGATAGGTTTGAGGGATGGACAAACTGACAGCGTGACTGTTTTCCTCTTCAGGATTCCTGGTTCAAACATGTGGCGAGCTGCAGAGCCTCGGCTGGTGAGGTTGAAAAGGATCCAGGCAGAGTTGGGAGTTCAGATCTGCGGAGGGAACCTTTCTGGCATCTTTGTGGAGAGTCTGGATGACGACAGTCCTGCTAAGGGTCCTGATGGCCTGCTGCCTGGAGACCTGATACTGGAGGTGCCTGCGGTGTTTAGGATTCAATTTAACTAATACAAAAGGCAGAGGCGTTATTAGAAACAATGTTGGAATAATATCTTTTGCACTGGAGTGGTTGATGATAGATTAGAGGTTACTGTTGGACACTGAACAAAAACACAATACAGTTAATCATTCAAAATTCAACAACTATTCTTTCCAGATTCTGTTGCATACAGGCAGTAAAGTTCACTGTAGCTCCTCTGATACTTGTTTTTTTGTGGACGTATTTCTCTAACTGGAAATGAGTCATTCTTTGCTGACAGCCAAGCTCAGCAACCTTTTGTCAACTGTTTAATTGATGTGTTCAAACAGTACAACGGCATCAGCATGAAGAACAAAACAAAAGAAGAGGCTTACCTGGAAATGCTGAAACCGGCTGAAACAATCGCATTCAAGGTCCAGAACTGCGTGGACAACCTCTCTGCAATCAAAGAGTCCTGTGGAGATGGGTTTTACATAAGGTACCCAAATTAATCATCAGGCAGTTCACACGTGGGTTCCGCAGCGTGCAGTGAAGTCACCAGGACATAAAAAACATCCTCTGCCATATGGGTTTTGGTGAAAATGAATTAATCCTGAGTTCATGCAGAGTTTTTAATGATTCATGTTTCTGGTTAAAACTCAGTTGTTTTTGACCTTGTCCTTGTGTAGAGATGCATTCATTGTAAAAGTTTTATTATTTGTGTCTTGCCAGAGCACTTTATGAGAGGGTGGCAGAGGTGGAGCAGGAACTGAGCTTTAACAAAGATGATATCCTCTATGTGGAAGATACTCTTCCAAATGGCAATTTTGGATTCTGGATGGCCTGGCAACTTGACGAGAACGCACAGAAGCTGGGAAAAGGGCAAATTCCAAGTAAATATATGTAAGTCAGTCAGCTTAAGTTTATAGGTCATCTAGTTATATTCACGAATATGAAAGTCGGATTCAGATTCAATCGAGCATTATATGAATGTGGCATTATGACTCCTTCAGGATGGACCAGGAGTTCTACAGGAGAAATGGCATGGCCGACACGAAAGACGATAACGGCACCAATAAGACCCTGTCTGCTGCCGCACGTCGATCCTTCTTCCGCCGGAGGCTGAAGCACAAACGCAGCGGATCCAAAGACGGGAAGGATCTGATGGCTCTGGATGCCATAAGCACAGATTCTTTACCGCTCACAGAGGGTGAGAGATCATCAACACAGGCAGCTTTGACCAGTAACTTGAAGAAGCAACAAGAATGGTAGATTGATTTTTAAAGTAAAATTATACAGAGGAGTCAAATTTAGTTTTGCTTTTAGTTGAAAATCTTTGAGCACCAGTTTATGGCTTTACATTACAGCCTTTCACACTAGTCAGCTTGAAAAAAGGAGAGAAAACATAAAAAAAAAATGACAGGTTGTGTTCAATAAAAAAAAAAAAACTTTCTTAAAGTTCATTTGCTGTTTGTCAGACTTACTAAGATGCTTTTATCCACAGCAGTGAGATGTTTCTGATCTGAAATAGAAAAATCTTTAACAAGGAAAATAACAGGTGGTTGTCTGGTGAATGCTGTGGAGAAAAACACAAATATTTGTCCCTGGAATTATAATGTTGCATGCAAATGCTCTAAAGTATGGTGTCAGTACTCTAATGTGGCTTTTTATAATGGTGGCTCAGTTAACACTTCTCTCTCTCTCTCTCTGTGTAACACCCTCCAGTGACAAGGACCAAGATTGTGACTAGAAATATCTGGCCGGGGAATAACAATAATTTATAGTGATTTTAAAATTGCTGGTGGTCAGATGTGTCAGGAAGCTTCGAGATATGAAAGCAGAAAGATGTTATAAAAAGCACGGCCTACACCAGAGCCTTTCTCAAGATGCAAAGATTTATAACTGCAGTTATTAAAGAGCAGTGGTCTCTCATGCAGTCTTGTGTATTTTTGGAATGAATATCTGTATCTCCTACCTAGATGGAATGAGCCTGCTGTACCAGCGGGTGCAGAGGGTGGAGTGCTCTTCCCCCAGACCAGTACTGGTCTTGGGTCCATTAGTGGAAGTCTGTAAGGACATGCTGGTGAAGGAGTCACCTGCCAAGTTCTGTCGGTGTCTGCCTGGTGAGCTCCCAAAAGCAGATCCATTCTGTTTGCTCATCAAAGCCTTGCTCAATTGTTCAATTACAAAACTAAAAATTACCGTAAAGAGTATATGGAACTAAAATTTGATCTATTTTGCTAAACAGAGATCATGAAGGCATCTCAGCAGGCAATCGAGCGAGGAGTGAAGGATTGTGTGTTCATTGACTACAAGCGAAGGAGTGGCCATTTTGATGTGACGACCGTTGCATCGATTAAAGAGATCACAGAGAAGGTGAACAACCCAATAACAGCAGTGTTTTTGTTGAGTTTCAGTACTGCCTTTAAAAGCTTTGAAAGAAGTCCATCGAAAGTTATTCGATTAACAAACGTAATAAATGTGAAATAAAACTATACAATATGGCTGAGCTGTCATGTTCAGTTATTCTGAAATGCATCTTAAATGTCAACTTGATGTCGAATGTCAATTATTTATCCCAAACCAAAGTATGAGAAACAAACAAGTCATGTGGTATCTTTTCTGCAGCGGCTCTGCTCTGAATTATCCCCCTCATGTTGTCTCATGTTTTGCTGTCACTTTCTCTCATAGGACTGTCACTGTTTACTTGACATCGCCCCTCACGCCATCGAACGTCTTCACAGCGTTCACATCTACCCCATCGTCATTTTTATTCGCTACAAAAATGCCAAACAGATAAAGTGAGTATTCCCTATGCTTCTTAAACAGATAATGTTTGTTTTATCTTTTCTTTTTTTTTAAGTCAAGTGGTTTGATTCTTTTTGTCACGGTTTAAGGCACACAGAGAAAAGAAGAGCAAGAACACTTGCACACAAACATGGTGGTGGATTGTGTGGTTTAAAAATTCATGTTTATGTGCTTTTCCCAGTCAGAACAAAGCTTTGGTGAATAAGATGGATGTTAGCATGACTCAGCTACTCATTTCTTCTCTCGTTTGTGTTGATGATAGGAAATATAATTTTGTCCCCATCGAGCCGGACTCTCAGGAAATTGACATCCGCACGTCTCTCATCTTTCATAATCATATTCACCCTTCAGATGTGACAAAAAATTAATTGATCGCCCTGATTCGATCATCTTGCCGTTAGATCAGAAACCAGTCTTCTGTCTCCAACCTCCTGCCCCGGTTTTAATAAGATGATTGTGATATTTCAAAGACCCCTCTGCTTTTTCATTTTTAATCGCATGACAAGTTTAAATCTGCCAAACCCTCAGCATGGTACTTTATACTCATGCAAACACACACACAAAGACACATTCAGATCTGACAGAAACAGGCTTTCTCGTACACACACCCACAAATCTATGAGGCGGTGCAGGCGGCAAAACATGGTGAATATTGATTCCTACTAAGCCTCTGCTGTCATCAGCTTGATTGCCAGCTGTCCAGGGAGAGCACAAGGGGGCTTGTGGTTCTGCTGCGTGGCGTGGGTGGCTCCCTGACCCACCCGCTTCGTACTCACAGAAACACACTCACACCTCCCACTGCCTGCCTGCCGCAGCTAGCAACTATTGACAGAGGCTCAGACAGTTGCATGCTTTTTGTTTTTAATACCCTCTGGGAGGCATCATCAGACTGATATGTTGACTGCATACTGAGTAGCACAGAGAGACAGACGGGGTGTGATTCTGGGTTAGGGCAGGGGCTCCCACAAGATGAAGACCAATGTCCTCTTTTTGAGACTGTTCAGAGATGGAGTGAATCAGTGTTCTATAAGGTATAAGAGAGAGTTCATTAAATATTTGCAATGTAAAGGTTTGATTTAAGAATTTGGTGATTTTAATGTTCCATATGTATTAATTCCTCCCCTCTAATACAGAATCTATGGATAATTTAGTCCACTGTGGTCAATATTAATGGATAGGATTTCTAAAAGGCTGTTATTTTCAGGTATTCATTCAGTCACTTAACCAAGCAAATTCTAGATGTTTCAAATAAGAACCTTTTTAGGAGTGAGTGGAAGAAAAAGCAATAAAAGGACGCAAAAATTTAAATCATTACTATTTTAATGATGTGCAGACACTCTAACTTCATAATGCTGACCTGAAGAACCAACTTTCAAAAAATGATTTCAACAAATGACTTCCTCCACACTGAGTTGATGCACAATATTGTGAACCTGTGTGTTTGAAGTGAAATATTCAAGGCTGCTGGTGTTGGTGTTGTCTCCAGAGAGCAAAAGGACCCTTTGTACCTGCGGGATAAACTCTCACAGAAACATTCCAAGGAGCAGTTTGAGGCGGCGCAGAAAATAGAGCAGGAGTACAGCCGCTTCTTCACAGGTTGGTGTACATATTCTCTGAACTAAAAAAATACTGATATTACACTAATTATTTTAGCATTATGAAAATGTGAACATGGGAATGTGGTTAGCACTGTCGCCTCACAGCAAGAAGGTCCTGGGTTCGATCCCCGGGTCAGGGCGTTTCTGTGTGGAGTTTGCATGTTCTCCCTGTGCCTGCGTGGGTTCTCTCCGGGTACTCCGGATTCCTCCCACAGTCCAAAAACATGCAAAACTGGCGGTTAGGTTAATTGATCACTTTAAATTCCCCGTAGGTGTAGATGGTTGTTTGTCTCTATATGTCAGCCCTGCGATGAACTGGCGACTTGTCCAAGGTGTCCTCCGCCTTCGCCCGAAGATGCTGAGATAGGTTCCAGCCCCCCCGCGACCCTTAACAGGATAAGTGGTGGAAAATGGATGGATGGAGTGAAAATGTGAACATGATGAGCGTCATTGCTAGACTGAACAATAAGTTTTATTTTTTTAAGCCATATAACACTGGAAAACTGCTTAAAAGTCATGAAAAATCGACACAAAGCGCATCACCCATTTGGCTCAGTATCTGTCTGTCATAAAGTTGTGTTTTCATGATCAAAGCATTGAAAAATAACTTTCTGAAGAACAAAGCAGCAATGCCCTACTTGTGTAGAGCGACGGAGACGAAAACTGTGAACTCACTGTGAACGTCAGTTTTTGTTTTGCTGTTGGTAATACTGGGATTTAACAAAAGTTTGTATTAGCCATTGATCATGGTAACTTAAATTCCTTCTAGGACAACATTGTGATCATCAGCGACATGATTGTCCCTGAAACTTGGCATCATTTTGACAGACACTGTCTAAATTAGTTTTTCAGTTGCATTTATAATAATGAATGCACCACAAAGTAAAAATAACACATCTACATTTGTAATGGATGTGGCAGAACTCTCGGAACCAGACATTGAATAAAACCATCAGTTGGGCGTATTGGACTGTATTTGTGTGAACTGGCCCTTTTTAAAGACGCCTAATAGCATGAGAGACCCAGATGCTATATTTAAAGTGGTTTAGTTGAACCAGTGGGAGGCTCAGACAGCATGTGTCGTTTCTGGAGGACAACAACTAGAGTTCTGGTATCTGGAGCAGCAGCCAGTCTGGGACACCCAAACTGTCTGTCTGATTAATGGCGCCACAAGAAGGGACAATTGATGGGGAAGGGCTTTTGGAAAGTAACACAAACTGCTGCTGATCCCTGCTAACACGGAAAGGTGGCCGGCCAACTTCTGCACACGTGCAGTGACATTGAGAAATGTGATTATCAGCAGTTATAAATCTGTCTGGCAGAGACGGATTGATAAAATCTGGAGCTGATCACCCCCCTGTTGTGGATTTAATCACTGAAATAGGACCAAATTAACAGGAAGCAAATAAAGTAACACGGCTTTGAAATTATTAGACTATTGGGTATCTGATGCGTTTCTTTGTTTTTACTTAAATTTCTTTAACTTTAATCAAGTATAATGAGTTTGTTGCACTGAGTTCCAGGATATTTTTCATTATTCTAGAAATGAAACAATAAGTAAATTAATCAGTTGGGCTAATGTATAGAAAATGTATTTGTTGCATAATTTTTTTTCATTTTCTATCAAATATGTTGTACTTGTTGCTTGTTTGGATTTGCTGCTTTGTTTTCTGTATGTGATGCTTAAAATCTTTTTTTTGGTTGGGCAGACAATGGCTATGACAAGACAGTTTGACGGCTATTTTTTGCAATTATGACACATTTTATGGCCTTAAAGATAATAGCGCAGCACCACCAATTTTACGCATCAGTGCGTTTACAGCTTTTGTGGAGCGCTACAGCATATATGAGAAATGTTCCTCTAGAGGTAGATGTGGCAATTTCTCGGATTTCACACAAGTGCTGCCAGTTGAGTCTGTTTGGCGGCGGGGGAATGTGGTTTGTGGAGGCAGAGAGAGCTCCTCACCTCTGCTTAACAGAGAGTTGTGGTGTTTTTTTTTTTAACCTAAGACCTTATTTCCTGGTCTTTTACACTGTAAAATTTTACAAAATATATTGAAAACATTTGAAAACAGGGCCGCTTGGTCAAAACACAGTCTGTACAAACTTTAATTTCATACAGTATCTTTATACTGTATTGTTAGTTATTTAGTCAAAAAACACAAGGTTGTTTCACTGTAGGTATCTACTTCATGTTGCCAAACACTTGCAGTTACATTTTGAGAGCAGAGTGTGGTGAATAAACAAAACAATTATTTCCAATGTTTTGGCTCCTCCAGTGCCATTGAATTGCATATCCTTAACGATTAAAATGGAAACTGAACGCCATGTTAGAGTAATTGTCTGTAGTTCTGTAGTTAGAGCCCAAATGAGTGGGAACTAGGGTTGAAAAATTCCGGCGTTCTCCTTTAACTTTTGGTGGTCGACTTCATTGATTTTGAGCGTTAAAAAAAAAAACAAAAAAAAACCCAACAAGCTCTCTACTTTGAGTCTTATGCAATATTTTTAATGTTAATTTTAGAAATGAGAACTCTTGTTTTGAAATGACTTTTTACACATACAGAGGAAAGGAATCTGAAATGTTTAACGCTCTCTCACTGTGTTGCAGGCGTTGTCCAGTCAGGCAGCGTGTCCAACATTTGCACTCAGATCATGACCATCGTGGATCAGGAACAGAACAAAGTCCTGTGGATACCAGATGGAGCGCCGTAGAAACGGCAGCCCCTCACTGGAGAGGACGTGATCATTTTATCGTGAATCGGTACATACCAGAGACATCATGGTTAACTCCACCCCTTTCTCACACGTAGCAACACCTGCACAGATGATCGTGTAATATTCCAACTACAGTAGTCATGTACTGTACTGCAGATAGATTTGTTTACACTAGTATTTAATACTTGAATATCTAGTAGCACTCCTTTTAAATCCGTTTTGTCCCATCAACGTGTTGGACCACGAGAAGCCTGCATCGGCGCAAAATGAAGATAAAGTGTGGACCACTGTGTTCTCTTCTCCTTATATTTTTACACACTTTCCTGCCACTTAATTTATCTAATCAAATCAAAGATGTTGGTAATGAACCTTTGTTTTACAAATATAGTTGTATAGTTAATAGGAAGGACGACATTTTCCAATAATGTTCTTATTTATAGAAGAAATTGGGGCAAGTTTGCTTCCTACTTTTACACCATGTCTTTTTTTTTCTTCTTTTTTTGGTCTCTGTTGACATCATTTCACCTCTTAAATGTGCCAAGCTAAAAATACATGATAATCACTGTCTGTTCTTGGATTTATTAACACTACAACTTCCATTATGAATCGTACAGGAGGTATGTTCGTTTCTGCGCACTTTGTCCCGGTTTACGTGTTGTACTGCTTCTGCCGATACTTGTTTGTCTCTGCCAAGTGGACTTTTAAAGAAGGGATATATGCTGTATAAATATGTTATTCACCATCAACTAAGCACATTCACATGCACCTGTTGGATTTTCAGCAGATCACATTGTCAACATTTCACGTCCAGGTTTGAAGGAACACTTAATAGGTAAGGGTTTCTCTTAATGAAGGTTAATATTTCTATAAAATAAAACAGTACTGATAATGGATATATGCTGGTCTTTCTTTTACACTGATGACTTGTTTTCTTGATTCATGAACTTGTCAGTAAAAAATGATTACAGTTTATTTTTTTATCCAGGAGGGGGAGTAATCAGCCAGTGTAGGTGAGGAAAGGTAAGACGTCCTACAGCTTTTCTTACCACATTATTTGTATTTTTCTATTAAAAGTGCAACTTTATTGAACAGCTTTGCGGTAAATTTAGTTTCGGCTTGTATTCCACACTGATAATCATGAAATATTTAAGTGTAAGACATGAAATGAGCCTGTCTCATCTAAAAACTCGTTCATTATTAAAGGCATTCTGCGTTTATAACCCCTAAACACGCACAGGCGTTATCAAAACAATGGAAATTAACGTTAAATGAATCAAAATTACGATATCTCGAGTGATCAAATAAATGAATCTCCATCGTGTAACCTGAAACAGCAGATTTGGGTGGAAAATAACAGCTTCATAGGGGGGGGGTTAATTTTGAGCGTCTATAAAGTAAGTTTAAGCACAAAGTTAGTCATCAACAATTGACGAGGCAGCTGCTATAAATAACCAGACATCCAGATAAGCGTCGACGATGGCTCCTCCCCGCTACCTGTAAATCCGCGCTGCCGTCCGCCGACACATGGACGTGAGCCCGGGCAGCGTCACGTTTGAGCTCTCCTCATCCACACGACGTCCCCTCGGAGGACATCGACAAACTGCGCGCATTCAACAGTGCGCGCTGCGCCGCGCAACGAGGAGCCGCAGCCAGTGGATCCGCGGGCCGCCGGGGAGCTACGCGCTTTTTCTCCAGCAAAACAACACTACCAGCCTAGTTTTATCCGCCGGGACCTCTGCGGGAAGCTTGGTGCGTATTTTAGGGAGTTTGCGATAAAACGCGATCGTCTCTTACGCGCGGATCAAAGGATGACGCGGATCTCCAGCCATGAACGCGCACCGACTGATATGATATCCCGATATTCAAAATAAATTTCTTTTTTTTTAATTTTTCCTTCAATTATTAAAATCTGCCTGCTTGTCGATCCAAGTTTTTTTTTTTTTCCTGCCCAGCGAAGGAGTCCGATGAGAAGGCAGAGGAGAGCCGGAGCTGGTTGACCTAACATGGCTGAGCCGCTGGCGCATCAGGGGGCGCTGGCCGGAGCTCCCCGGAGCGCCTGAATCTCGGCTGACGGTGTGCGGCCGCGGAGGCCGGCAGGTGAAGCCGACAATGTCGAAAAACCGGGAGAAATTCAACCCGGACCCGTCCATCCACATATCCAAGATGAACGTGATCATCCCCTTCTCGCCAGATGTGCCGTGTGACAGCAACGGCCAGCGGATGTGGTGGGCTTTCCTCGCCTCCTCCATGGTCACCTTCTTCGGGGGGCTCTTCATCATCCTCCTGTGGAGAACTCTGAAATACCTGTGGACTGTGTGCTGCCACTGCAACGCCAAAAAGAAGGTACGTCCAGTCATTCCACGACCCGCTAGACCTCAGTGAAATCACTTATTTATCACGGCGTGCGTGCGTGCCTGCGGGACTATAGTGTGTCCAGCTGGGTTTGTAAAATGGGCTCTTAATTACACCCGTGCAAAGGACCACAGAGACAGTCCGAGCGCACAAAAATAAACAGTATAACCTCAAAACGGGAGCACAGTTAACACTTGTTGGACCATCTTCCATCTGTTACGCACACAGAAGCAGGTTACAGGGATTTATTCTTGTTGATATTTGAATCAGGGCCCGACAGATGTGTCTGTTGGCCGATATTATCTGCCGATGTTGGCCTATCACAGATACAACGGTATTGTCAAAAAGAATTTGGTTTTAAAGAGCATAGGCAGAAAAGATGCCTGGGGTGGTTTGTTATTATTACATTTCCAGTGAAGGTTGCTGTTTCAGTGCTCTGCTGTCATTTAAGACACTAAAAGCTCATTGTTAGTCTGTAAAATGTTCTCTAAAATACTCCTCTGCGAATGTTTTGCACAACTTATTATCAAAGAATGAATCCCAGTAGGTCCACGGGGACACTAACACAGTGATTTTAATTCCCATCCCTTTTAATTGTGGGGGCAAATTATTGGCAATTTGCACGAAACCACCCTTTAAGACTTTTAAGCTTTGACAAATGAGCAGAAACTATGATTTCAAAGATGGTAGAAGTTCCTGTCTTTGAAGGCCAACTTCAGGCAAGCAAAGATCCCCGCAGGCCGAGGTCGCCCTGCTGCTCTGAACCCCCTCCGCTGCACCGCTCGTTTGATGTGTTTCCAAAAGGCAGGAATAGTTTTGGACACTGATGAGGTCACACATTATTGGACGTCCAACAGACAGTCTGTTAGCATTGGTGTGCATCAGCGAGCTTGTCGCTCGTGCCACAGTGTAATCCCCAGACGTCATTAGTATCAACAGTTAAAGCAGACTGCCACTGGATTTTTTTGGCCTTGCGGTGTTCTATTTAATGGCATCTTAAAGTTTGCATCATTGCCCCGTGCTGAAGGACAGCAGGTAGCTGAGATGGTGCCTGTATTTGTCAGACAGGCAGGATGGAGGAAAGGAGAAATGGCAAAGGCTGCACGCAGGGTGGGGCTGACCTTTTATGGAAGGAAGACATCTGAATCATCTCCATTCTCTGGTTGCGGGTTGAAATGAACAGTTACATTCATCAGCGACTGACTGGCTGATTTATTCCTCACCTGAGGGCGGTGGCCTCGCACTCGAACTATCATCAACTCAACTTATAAAGATTTATAATGGAGGGCCTCCGCAGGAACCAGAAAATAAAAGTTGTTCCGAGAGCTGCAACTTCTGTTCATGTTAATCATCAATTAATCTGCCCATTAGTTAGGTGATTAACCGATCAATCATCGAATCTATAAATTGTCAAAAAAATAGTGAAAAATGCTCATCCAAAGACTGTTCGTTTAATAAATGGAGGGTAAATAAATACACAGAAAAATAAATGGAGCTGGAACCAAAAAATGTTTATTCATTTTGCTCGAAATGGGACTAAAGAGATTGTTCTGTTATCAAAATGGTTGTCGATTGATTGTATTTCGATCAGTTAATCACTCCAGTTGCAGAAAAAAATGTTGCGTGTGAGTTTTACAGAAACTAAAAGGAACAACCTGGCAGATTTGAGTCCACGGTCGAACGCCGCTCATGTGTGAATGCGAGAGCACGGACACATTTCGTGTTTTCCTTTCATATTTTTTGCCAGGCGAAGCTGGTGAGCTCCACCAACCTGTTGTTTGGCTCAGTGGGAGTCAGCCAGAGACGGCTCATCCTTTCACTCCCAATCTTCCCCTCGCTGCCTTTTCTCTCTCTCTCTCTCTCTCTCTCTCTCTCTCTCTCTCTCTCAGAGAGTCGGGCGTCTCCACGACGACTCTGCACTTCATCATCTCTTGTCTAAGAATCAACCTTCCTCCGGAGTGTCAGAAATGCAGCGTCAGGCACGCACGCTATGTGCCATATGAATCACTGTTTTCGTTGCTAAGCAACTAGCAAGCAAAGGATTTCATTATAAGAGTAAATCTCAGGCTGTTATGCAGTTGTCTCGGCTGTGAGATGAAGCAGGTTGTGTTGGAGGAACACCTCCCCACCTCCTCCCAGTCTGTGCATGTCATTAGTAGCCCAAACATGGAGCCTTCACTGCATTGTTCATAGATGGGAGTTGATAATCTGTTTCCTCCTCCTCTGGTTTTCACTCTGTTTTCCCCTCCGCGGGGCGTGCGCCGCCCTGCTCCCTCCTCTCTTCTCTCCCGGACTGAGCCTCCATTTCCGAGGCTCTGCCTGTAGACGATGAAACTCTGCGTTTTGTGGGGCTCTGATGAATGACGGCTATTATCCGTCTGGAAGGAAGACGCAGACGGCGTTGTGAATGCTCTCTCCAACGGGAGGATGACAAGCTGTGGCTCAGTGGTATTACAGAGCAGACGTGGCGGTTGTCAGTGAAAGAGACCCCTGAGCAGCCCGTAAGAATGTTCCAGGAATGGCAGTGTTGGCTGGTCGACAACTTGGATTGCCAAGAAACCTCGTATGAACATTGGTCTCCTCTGATGGCTTAACTTCGGTTTTTCTTCGCGTAAAACGTATCTACAAACAGACAGTCACATGTAAAGACAATGATTATTACAATTCTCGTCACCCCAATCAAGCATGTTTTAGCATTAAACATGTGTTATTGTGCTATAATCACATGATTCACAACACGATTCGAAATCTATCACGATACATGAATGTCCCAGTGTCTGACTAATTTACTCTGGTAACAGTAGTTTATTGAAAGGTAAGCATGTTATACTATTGTACAAAAGATACGATTGCGGCCATAATTCCACTTCTGGGGTGTTTCATGTTATTTCCCTGCACATCAGACCAATGCTGTGGTGTATACAGGAAAAATGATAAAAACTCTGTCTTTGTCAAAAAAGTCCCGACCAGGTTATGCTCGCTGCATGAGTTGCCATGGTGATCTAGCCAGATTAAAGGAGATCCGCCTTCCTGTCACAGACAACCCTGATTTCCGCGCAATAAACCTCACTAAGACAGTAATCTTACGCCTTGCCATGATATAACATACAAAATCTCCTTTGTCTCATAGCACAATAATTTCATATTGGGGGGGGGGGGATTCGAATGGAGTGTCACTCTCCTGGTGCTTTTAAGTGCCGTATGTAATATTGTAATTCTGAAACAAGTGCTCACGATCGAACGGTGGTAATTGCAAGTGAGAAAGTTGGAATAGCTGAGTGGCACTTTGCTCTGTCACACACACACACAGACACTCATAAATTACTTCTGCGGTTTTTGCTCATTGTTTTTGAAACAGAAACTGAAAAAATACAAGAATTTGGTTTGTTTAGTGTCCATTATCTGTAGCGAGGAGCGCTTGAACACATCACATGTTGTACTTCAGTATGAACTTGATGAAGCGCTTGAAGGCAGCATCATTTAGTTTAGTGCCCCGGACCCTGAATCCTGCCTCAGCGCTCTGTGCAGTTCAGCCTGTCAGCCCTCTTTTTAAAGACATCACACGTATGCCTTGTAATGTCTTTTAAAATGAGTGAGGCAAGTATTATGTACTCACATTGCATAATAAGAGCAGCCTGCTGCAGCACGGCCACCATTGCACCATCTGGGATCCAACACGTGTCCCATTAACACAAATGTTAGAAGTGTCCACGGTGCCAGAGACTGGGAAGACAAAAGAAACTCTGAGGCTGAATTTTGATAGAAAATTTTCATTATGTACGTATGAGCGTTGATTACTGGCAACATTAATAGAAGATGTGCTTGTTGAAGATTTTTCAGCAGTTTCAAATAGTTTGTGGTAATGTTCCTCAACAGGTGAGTCGTTCATGAGTGACGACACATGCTTCCCACATCCAATTTTAGCCCCTTGATTCTGCATAACATACATGTCCTCATTTAGCCACAGCCTTGGTGTCGCCGTTTGGTCTTAACCGGATGAATACGTTCATTCAGCGATTCATTCTTTGGAAGGACAAAGTGGTGTCTGCGCAGAGCTACATCTGAAAAAAAAATGAATCGACAACTATTTTGGTAATTGAATAATCATTTCAGTCTTGCTTTGAGCCAAATTATTTGTCTGGATTTGGAAAAAAAATTGTAGAGTTTGAGAATGAATTAATGAAAAAATAAGTCTAAACATTATGAGGGGAAAAAAAGTTGTCATTTTAGTCGGTTACTTTAGAGGACAGATGTCAGGTCCCATAATGAGGCTGGTGGAGAACTTTGTGAAGTTGTACTTGAGTACAGGTTTCACAAACAGGGAAATTCCTCATCTTTTGTTACGTCAGCACCACGTTATCATCAGTATCAGGACAAGGATTTGCAAGAAACTGTGTTTATTCCAAAGAAAGAACGACACAAACTTCGAGGAAATAGCCTCTTTTTGGCTTTTCAAGTATGTGCCTGTTTTGTTTATTTATGCATAAAATCTCTTAAAGTTACGACTCTGCAAGATTCTTGCAAAATTACAACCTTTTTTTTTTTTCATTTCTGACTTTCGTCCTCGCATTCTGACTCTTTTCTCGTGATTTGTGACTTTATTCTCAAAAACAAAAGGAAAAAAAAAAATCAACATGGCCCTAAAACTCTGTCATGAATGGAAAACATTTGGGTCAACTGTTGGAGTAAAGAACCAATTGGAAGAAGTCTCTGAAAGAAGAAGGGTTCTGGAGAAATGTGATGAGCGCTTTTTGACAATTTATTAGTCAATATGCTATTTGATGAATAGTGAAAATAATCAGATTAATCCATTAAAGTAATGGTTAGCGGCAGCGCTACGTGTATATGTGATACACATACAGGATGTCTTCACACAGCCGAGGGGACAGCTCTGAGACATGGATACTTCCGGAAATATTATCTCCTCTGAAGACGTCTTGATTTAGCATTAATGCCATTTCTATTAATATATTTTATGAATATTAAATTGACTTTTGCAGAAATTGTGCCATGAGCCACATGTTCTATTCTAGTTTAATGTACTCACCCATTGAGAAATGATGATGGTGGACCCTGAGAATAGGCTAACGGCTGTGATCGACGACCTCTCGACATGGTGGAACCTAAATTTGGACTCTTAGACCATTGATCAAAGTGACAAAGACAAGATGAGGCTGTAACGACTGCATGTAGTTTTCAGGAGTCTGCAGCCATTAAAAATGTATCCTGTCTATTCTCATTTCATTAAAATGAAGTCTTGCGGAAGGGCTTTTTTTTTTTTTTTTTTAATCCTTTTTGATCTGTGGATAACTTTTTAAACAATCTGTGGTTAGAAGGACATCTAAAGTGCCACAAACAAATTAGAGATTTAAATGCCAAAAATATGGCTCTTATCTTCCCGTCGCAGAACTTTCCTGAACGCGACCTTGAGATGAAATCTCCCAGCCGACTCCTTCGAAAAAATAATTGGCGAGAATAATGTCACGAATCACCAATTAATAATCTTTGAACTCGGCTTTGACGCGCATTAAAAGCATCATGGCCAGTGCATTTCAGAGTTGGTCATCAAAGTGCTGGGCGATAACCACATGGTGACAATTAAGCCTACGTCACGTCGTTCATTAAGACGGGGAAGTGCGGCGTCGCATTAAGAGACGGTCGAGTGTTTCTATCATCAGGCCTGCATCCTTCCTTTAGACAACCATACATGTGCCCTGATCTTTAGGCTCTCAGCCGGGGGAATCAACGGTAAGCCCCAGGAAGCCAGGAACACGTCCCAGTCAATGAACGTCACCGAGCTCTTCACACAGGAAAAAAACACCCATGACACTGAGCTCTTTCCATACCAAACAGGTCATTTAAAATGGCTGTGGCTTCCTATGGTGACGTCTGAGGAGGTCATCTCCTGTTCTCATAATTTTCTGACATTTTTTAACAACTAATCCATTGAATGAGAAGTCATGGAATTCGCACACATGGTCCAAACATGGAAAGCTCCTAATATTCGCAGTATTTTGAATTGTTGAATCTTAACTAGGAAAAACACAGTACATATTCCATACAAAGAAGATAATTTTTTTTCCTTAAAAATAATTCCTTAAGTGCAACCTCACCTAGATCAACTATTACAATACTAATGACATCATACAAATCATCTCTTTCGCCACAGCGCTCACCTCCAGAAAAGCAACTTTTAACTCAAATGTTAGTACTCTCCATGACCACGAAACTGAAGTATTTGTGTAAAATCAGTGTAATGTCTCTTTAGACGTGTCCCGTCACGAATTTCCAGATTTAATGGCAACATTTGAATCATTAATGGAAGTCTAATAAAGTTATTTAAAAGAAATAATCTATAAACAATGCCTGTAATCTGTTTGATAAACGACGCCTGAACACTGACAAACGTTAAAAATGAGATTTATAGATCTGAGATCCATCAACACTCGCTCTGTCATCTGAGAGTAACAAAATACATCCGCGAAGCCCTAATAACCTCTAATTTCATCAAGTGGCAAAGATGATCCGCAGGAAGTGTTGTGAGCGAGAGGCTAGCTAACAAAGCTAACTCAGCTAGCTTTTACAGCTCCGTCGAGGAAGATGCCGTTAAAGTTTACGTCCCAACCTGTTATTTACCAACGTTCTGATGAGCAAAATTGGTCCAATTTGAATGACCGATGATTACTTCAGTGTAACCACGTTATACGACTTTTGTTTCAGAAGGTGGCGGTAATGCGCCAAAAAGCTGTTTGACAACCATTAAATTAAACAGACGAAGAAGAAAATGTTTGCCGCAAAAAGTTTGTATGGGCATTACAGTGTTTCAGTTAGAGCTGTAATGAATAATTGATTAGTTGATCAAAAGGAAATTAATCAATTAATCAAATTAATTAAACAACTATTTGGATAATCAGTTTTCAAATAATCATTTCATTCTGGCTTTTATGCAAAAAATTGCAAAATTGTAATATTGTCGGGATTTGCAGCCTTTTTTTGGGGTAATTTCCAACTTTGAATGAAGAGTCTTTGGCTTTTTAACGATTCATTGGAGATAAATTGATGATTAAGTTAATTAATCAATAGCGCCTGACGGGGGGGAAATTCCAATATTAGGACAATACAGGACGTATTAGATGATACAGGCACATTTTTAGCAAAAATACTCGGTTGGTATTGATAACATATACTAATATATCTGTACATCTGTTGATAGCATTGGTCAACCGATCAGTTTGGCCAAAATTTTAATATCGGTCCTTCGCTATTGTGTATATGTGGGATTTCTTCTGCGTAGTGATACATGTGGCGTAGTTTGGTAGAGAGAAAGTAGTTCCTGCATACAATTAATCACAACGAGCTCTCTGATCACAATTCTGGGATGGAAATTGTTGTTCGCTTTAGTTAATCCACATGTTTTGATGAATTGCTAGATGTGTCTGGCTGCTCGTAAAATGGCATCATTGGGATTTTCATTGTGAATCCTCTTCCAGACATAAAGTTAGTTAGTGTGTTAGTTATGTTGTAGAACGGCTCCCTCATACTTTCATACATCACTCATTCAAGAAGCTGCTTGCGATTTTCCCTTTTCATCTTAAGCCCACAGTCTGATCCACTCACTCTGATCGCTCCAAGGGGACTTAAAAGGGAGATTTAACTTAAATTCCCCTTGAGGTTCGGTTTTGTAAATCCATGATGTAACAATGGGAAGGTCCAGTGGGGAAGAACTGCAGGGGAAAAAAAGTGCCATTTCATTACAGCAGAACACGCATTATTCCCAAACAAACATGCGAACGCTGGCTGAAAACTGCAGTTTCCGCTCATTTCCAGATTGCAGTCTCACACGATATTCTCTCCCTGCATGTTGTTGACTGCATTAGCGGCTAAGTGAACTGGACATGTTATTTCATGTGTTATCAGGTTAGTGCTGCAAGGCTGTACAGGCTGTAGGAAGAATAACGCTGCCTGTCGGTGGTCTGCCTGTCTCTGATTAATGGCTCTGAGCATGATTGAATTTCTTAGTGCAGCCAACCATTTAGTAATAATAACGGAGACGGTTAAAATGTGGGGCCTGTTGGTGGGCACCATCCTGAAACCAGTTTTATATTAAAAGTTGTACAAAGTAATGTTAAACAAGCATTGCAGAATGTATCATTCTGACCATTCCACCATCAAATGTATCTGAGGCTTATCACAATTGTTGATTTTGATTTATAGATCGATTCATAGATTTCAATTAATCTGGATAAGTATTGTGGCATTTTGAAACACTCTAAAACACTAATATAGTACTATACTGCTGTATTAGTAAAAGGGATGTAATAATACATTGTGAATAACGATTATCATATTGTGAAGCCTCCATCACATCGTATCGTGTTTGAAAATGTGCGTCGTGGTACGCTGATACCATTAAATATCATCCAGTTCAATATAGAAACAACGACTTGCTTCATAAGAACTGCATGAATAATCCACAATATGTGCAGGGAAGTCACAAAAAACCTGCCCAAAAGTGACATTATGGTCACAATCAGATCTTTCTGCAACGGTAAAACATCCGTTCCATTCATTGTACTACTGTGCAAAGATTTAATTAGCAAGAAATTTGGGGTATATTAATGTATCGTCACACCCCTGAGCAGTAAAGATGCACTCTTCTCAATCTTCAGTATTTCAGACTTTTATGTTAGTTGGTCAGCTGATGGCATTTTAACTGCTTTCTGTCAACTCTGCAGTTTTATAAGTTGCTTCGTATGTTAACTGCAAAACATGTTTATATTTTGAAGCACAAGTTTAAATGCAGGACCTGTAAGTGCTACTCCATCTCACAAATGTAGAGTTATCGTGGAAGAGTTAACTTTCTAAAGTAAGTATTTCTAAAGTATATC
>KV751339.1:2451012-2466446 GCA_001698575.1 Mola mola
TTATTAAATTTACTAAAATGTTATAAGCATTTTACTATTTTAATTTTAATAAGTAAAATAATTCAGTTCATCTTTGATAGGTTTGGAATATATAAAAATAACTGATGAAAAATCACTTTCTGCACCAAACGTATCTCGTTGTTACAATAATTACTGGAGTTTGTGAATCTGTATATAGTAGGTAATTGTATCTTATGAGGTTGTGACACACTCTCACGCTCGTATTACTAGAGTTTTCTCAATATTTCACATTTATTACATGTCAGTTGATAAATGTATTATTGTTGCATTTATACATTACTGCAAACATGCTCATATTGAAGTACAGTTTCAAATGCAGGACTACATATTCTTTGTCCATCAAAGGCCCTTTAAGGTCCGCACAAAATCTTTAAAGACACGATGTAGAGCGAGCAGAGAAACTGAGCGACCGGAATAAGGTGTTTGCGCAAAACTGCTGAAAAAGTGTGGGTTGTTGAATCAGCTCACTGGGAAAGGTGTGGGCGGAGGTTTTAACACTCCCCATGCACAAAGCTGTCATTGCAGGCAGGGGCGTAGCAAGCTTTTCAAAAGTGTGGGTGACTGTGGTTTTTCTGGGGACTACTTTTGCTAGATTTTGCTAGAATTTCTCCTCTTGTCAAAGAAACCATAAAGACCAATAAATTCTTCACGAGGGACTAAATCCTCAAACACACTGCCTCTTACTCTTTGCCAGACACGTCTCTTGTCCCATCCATCATCACAGAGAGCTGCGGGTGTGGAATTGATCTGATGTTTTCAACTATTTCCCGTATGATCACGCTGCTGAACAAAGTGAGGATTTCATTCTGAACCGTAGCTGCATATAAATTCTTCTTACCACCTGTCAACCACTTGGTTAGAGAGGGCTCATCCTCTGATTTGTACTTCAGAACGTGTTCACCACATTCATGGCCCCTAAAAGGTACGCCCTGCCTAGCCAACATCTGCACAGCTTCAAAGACTCTGAGAAGACATCTCCTTGCTCCCTCTTGCTGTTTCACATTCACACGAGATGGCTGAACCTCTGCTGATCGATCTTCATAGATGTGCGTTGTCATGGCTGTCTTATTAATATCAGCTCTCTCGTGCACAATAAATCGCTCGAGGGCTTTTTGTCCAACTCTTAAACCCAGATGAAATGAATGCTAAATCAGCATTCGTGGCAAGACGAGATGTCTCAGAGTTAAAGGTTTTGGAGCAGTAAAAGCATAATACACCCTCAACACCAGGACTCACACGGAGCCATTGGAATTTCTGGTACCAGTGAGTTTGAAAGCTCTGTTTGTGCACTCAAAGCCGGTGTCATGTTTCAAAGAAGAGAGGGCAAGCAGCAGTGCAGTCACAGAGCGACTGGAATAAGGCGTTTGCGCAGAACTGGGAATCCCCCACAGGTGCGACGCTCATTCACAAAGCTGTCGTTGCAGCTTGCAAGTTGCAGGCATTCTTTTGTATATTGCATTATTTTAGTGGCGCTGCACCCACACTGGCATTAAAGAGGTCGATGGTGGAGTGGAAGCACGGCACATGTTGCACGGTGACATGCCAGGAGTTCTTTGAAACCCATGGGCTGTTGCACGAGGTGCACAATAGCCCATCCTGCATCTGGGGAATGTGGCACGCTGTGATCTTGGGCATTAACACCACAACAAAAAAGGACGTAGTAGAGCACGCATGGCACACGTGAATGGAAACTGTATATGCGGTTATACCGCGCCCCCATGTAATCCCTGCATCCACGAATCCCACATGACGAGCAGGGCTGCAGGAGAAGGGCCTCAGGGAGAGTAGGGAGCAGGGTGTCACGGAGTAAGTAGTCCTAGTCATGTTAGCCTTGAGGCTGTTGGGGTGTTTCATCGGGGAGCGCAGCTAACCACTGCGTCCTGTTTCCATTTCCTGCTCTGTGAACCATGCCAGTCCCTGCAGACAGACAGACATACAGACGGGTGAGGAGACAGGCAGGCAGGCAGGCAGGCAGCCCACTCAGTGAAGCAGAAACACCAGGAGCTCAGCGGCTGCCATGGATACACTCCTGGAGTCTCTCCGTTGCTCTCTCTTTGTATGGTTACCGCAGGGATGTGAGCACGAAAGTGCGTGGGATTACTTTCAAGGCCTTCAGCCTCGTCACTGTGCACACAACAATGCATTTATGCTTTTAGAGTCGTGGCAATTAGCTGTTGTTGAATGTTATGTTTTTACAGAGCTGTCAATCAAAACATGTTGGTGGTGGGTTGAAGTTTGGTTTCCTGTAGCAAAATTTCTTTTTATCAACGGAAATGACAATTTGTAATGTAAGAAAACCACATGTTAATACTGTAAAAAAACGATGTATACTCATTTTTTTTCCTAGGCTCTCATACAGTGATGCACTGAACACAACACAAACAAAAAAACAATACAATAAATAACAACAGATGGATGACTATTATAATGGTGGTAATAGTAAATTCAAATAAACAGCGATCAGATGTCTATTAAGAGGTTTAAAAAGAAAAAAACATTCAGCGGGGATTATAATATCTCCATACATACACATTCAGTCGAGCAGGTGATTTAAATATTAGTTTATAAAAAAGGTTATTTCAGATTATTTAATTTGTAAGGTGAATAGTACGTTAAAGTCAGAAACCTGCAGCACCTTTTAACTTGAACATTTTACACACGGTCGGTCTCCACAATATCTTGTTCCCCATTGAAGTTCTCGAATTTTGGCTTGTTTGTGTTTTAAAAGAGATGAAAAATGTCCATATGTCTTCGGACTGCAGGCTACCGCCATGCAACTTCCTCAAAAAGTCAAACATTGATGTGATCTAGAACCAAACCCAGCAATGAACCTCAGGTCAGAGTGATAGAACTACATTGACTTTCAGTATGGAGATCGCACGTAATAATGACTGAAAATATTTTGGACTGATACATGCCTAATTTCTATAAAGCAATGCGGGTTTTGCAGGTTTCTGAGGAGTGTCATATATTTAACTTTACCTGAGTTTGACAATGATTTAAACTACTAACAAAATCTGAATGTTTACCCTTGGCTTGTGCTGTGCCTGAGCAACCCCACGCAGACTAAACATGGACCTCTGCCATCATTAATGTAAATATGAATATGTTTGATGTTTGAAATGCTGTGTGAGTTGTTGACCAAGTAATGATGCAGAAGGACAAACTGTGGCTGTTGTGGCTGAAACAAGACCCTGGTTTCGCTTCTCTTATTGTACTTCCTCTAGTGTGTTATAAAGGCATTAATAGTGTTTTATAATCTGTTCAAAAAAACGCTTCATACCACACACATGCACATTATCAACAATCATCAGTGGTGAGGACTCTTAATGTGCTTTAGAGTGCACCGATAACTAGTTTAGGACTAATCAGCAGGATCTAGACACACAATCATAACATAACTATTCTGTTTTTACTCACAGCTTATGATAGACAAGATATTACGGTTGTCATATACAACTTATAGTCAAACACTGTTGCTCATATGGACAAAGGCTGTTTCCTTCCATATATATAGAATTTCTAAGCTGACACAGGACTCGAATCCTCTGCCCTTCAGTGTCAAAGAGGGTGTGGATCGACATTTTAAAACATTCTTTTGCACTTCTCCCATGTCACGTATGAATTTACAGCTGCTGCATAATATTGTTTTCTTCATCATTTTCCTAAAACTTAAAATTTGTTTACCAGCCGCTCATAGGTAGCCATTTTCATCTCCTCATGTTAATAAGACTCAGTTGGAACTACATTTGCAACTAATGATAATTTTAATCAAGGACTAATCTGCTGATTATTTTCACAATTAATCACATACTGCGGAATTTGTCAAAAAAATGGTTGCTTCTTTTACTCCAGCGAATTGTTAAAAATCCCCAAACCCTTCATTTATTGTAAGAAATGACTAAGGAAGGAAGGCATAAAATCCTGCCTTTTAAGAAGCTAGCAAGAAGCCAGGCTGGAATTATTAGATGAAAATTGAATATTAAAAACAGCAGATTGATTGATTTTACATTTGATCGACTAAGCCCTTCATCTTCATGTAAGAAGCAGGAACCAACAAATGTTCAATAATTTTGCTCAAAACAAGTGTGAAATAAATGATTCAATTATCAAAATAGTTATGGATTAATTTTCATTGATCATTGCAGCTCAGGTAGGAACTGCTAAAGATTTTATTGGTACACGATTCAACAAAATCGTTCCCTGTTTAACTGAAGTGTTTGATTTTGCACCACTTTACCCTCCGAATCCTTGTCTCCCAACAGGAGGTCCATCGGATCACCACTGCTGACGGCATCAAGCGCACCGACAAGGACGAGACGGCAGCCAGCGAGGTGGGCTGGATGACCTCGGTCAAAGACTGGGCAGGGGTCATGATATCCGCTCAGACGCTGACGGGAAGAGTCCTGGTGAGTCCAGCGAGTCATCGCCCTTCGTTTAAAATGATTGACATCTCTGGCAACTCCAGCCTACGCGTAGCAGGCTGTTGTCAGGGAGATGAAGCGTGACAGCCCATCACCATCGCCCCTCGGAAACTCTCCTGACAGCTTGGCGCTGGGGTCGAGCTCCCTCGCCGTAGATTAGTGTGCGAGTCGACCCCGTGGAAAATATTAGTTATTATAGAACAGGGCTGCCGGGGAAGCGCTTGAATCGGGCACGCTCGAGTGTGCCTGTCCGACACACAAATGGGCCATTTTGAAGTTCGTATATTGGCGGCTTATCTTGCAGACACAAGAGGGGAGGCTTACCGAGGGTATTGAGGTCACGCACCCCATCTTGCCCCTAAGGAAGCAGACGGAGTGAGGCAGGGTGGGACATGTACAGTTTACCAATGGCATGAGATGAGCAGAAGAGGTGGCAGAACGCACGCCCCTCTTACCACATGTTCATCTCATATCGTGCAGTGAATTTTCGATAAAATGCGTGAGGGCATCCAGTCAAGGACAGTCTCGCGCTGACCGGGACTCTGTCGCACTTTTCCTTTTTGTGCAAGAGTGCTTGATGATTTGGCTGTAAGTACTTGGCAACGTGCGAGCGGCACTGAAGAGTGATGAAATGAAATGGCATGAGTAGAAGCACCATGCCAAGGTTTGCCGCAGTGCTCGGGGCCGATCCTGCTTACACCCACCCACCGAGCCCTAAAAATGTGGTGCAGCACCTCCATTTTGCTGTTTCGAGATGTTCATAGCCGTACGCTGCGTCAAGGAGATGATTAACACCAGCAACAACACGCACTTGCCATTTTTTTATTTTTCTTGCTTCCAGTTTGGGCTAAAAACAGCACGTTTCGTTCACCTTCCTCCACATGTCACGTTGAGCTGTGATGACTCACGCTGAGCTCAGGTTGGGCTCAGGACATCTCCTATTAGTCCGTCCTGAGCGCCGTTGGCGGTGGCGGATAATGGTGATAGCAACGCGCCGGCAGCAGCATGACATCAGCTTGTCCTGCTTTTCACTCTGCGCCATCAAGGCTCCCACCAACTCCTGTGTGTGTATGTGTGTGTGTGTGTGTGCAGCCCAAGCACCCGTTTCTCAATGATGACTTGACACACAACTGTTTAGCAAGTGCCCGTCTGTAACTATGGCAACTGCAGCTTACCTAAACACGGCAGATGCCTGTTTTGTATGTCAGACTGTTTAGGTGGTGGGGGGGGGCACATTAAAGCCTATTTCCAGGCCAGCTGAGAGGAGTAAGAGCCATGGGATGGATTATATGAAAGGCACTGTGTGTGTGTCCAGATATTTTACAAATATATTTCTTGCAGGCAGCCAATTGGTGCATGAAATATTATGAAACAGCTTTTTTTTTTTTAACTTCAGGCAGTTAATCGGTGTAAACCTGTAGCCTTGATTAATAAAGGCCAGTAGAGAGTGAAATGGCAGCTTTTTAACTTCCTCATGTTGAGGGATTAGAACATTTTTCCACGACACTCTTGTTAAGCATCTACCCCTTTATTAATTTCACCAGTTAAACCTGCTGAAATTATTAAACCCTGCTGTGGATGAAGGGCATAAATCCAATTCCAAACCCTTAAAATGAACTGAGACGGCTCAGATGAACAGATTCTGCACAATAAAGGCAGGATTCCCGCAGGATTTTTGCATACTGGATGTTTTGGCCGTTAATTCCGCGGTAGCTACAAAATGTAGAAAACACAAGACAGACAGGTAAAGGATAAAGACAATAGTGTGATGACATTCATCTTTGTTGACTGATCCAGTTCAGTTTGCTCAGTGAACACGAGCGTCAAAGGTTAAGAATCTGGTTAATGTTTAAAGTAAAAGCGCGCACATTGCCGTGACAATAACATCACTGCGATCATACTATCACAGTTTATCACACCACATATAATTATTTTGTTCCCGCTTTTCTTGCTATCTCTTATTTCGTGCTGGAGTGGCCAACAGGCGCTCAGGTCTGACGTTCATTTACCCAGCTGGCCTCGTGTCTCGGCAGTAAAAGATCAAACTTTGCCTTCAGGGCTTTTTGATTAGCAGAGATGACACTTCCTGATGATGATGGCCTTGTGTTTATGTTCTGGTTGCAGATGGGCATCGTGCTGCATGAGGACATGGTTTTCCCCCAGATTGGGGACACACAAGGGTCCCATCTGTCAGTATAGGCATTATCGCACTCGCCCTCCCCCCCAGTCGCTTTTGCAACATACAGGACCACCCACCCTATTCATGAAAAATGTCACCATGCTGCTGTTTACTCGCGTCAAAACAAACAAAACTGGCTTCTGGGGCTGTACAGGTGGCTGCAGCTGGTACCTGTGCCAAGAATCCCAGCATTTCTCCTGTAATGTCTTTTTCCTGTTGGACCCCCTCAGGAGCGTAATGGTCAAGGCAGAGTGGGACGGGGAGTGTCCGAGGTGGAGCGAGTCTGACGTTAATGTTGTCTAAATGGTGAGACCCCGCTGAGTGACATTTAGCCATCGTGCACGCAGTTCCACAGGTCCATGGGGGGGCCAGGATGTCGCAAGGCTATTATTCTGGACAAAGAAAGGTTTTCTTTTAATGGAAGCACTGAGCTTCCCTCTGGCACTGTTCCCTGTACAGTCTTTGCCCCCCAAACCCCCCCCTGCAGCCACAGGTTGAAGAGAGTAAATGATGCCAGAGATCGGCTGTATTGTCTGTGATTCTTTTGAACTGTTAGTTACTAGTTCAGGTCTCTGAGTTTGATCGTTTCAATTTCCGTAAAACTCTCAGGCAAGGTGATATGTTTATGTATTCTTTCAAATGTTGCTTCTGGAGTCACTTAACAAGCTAAAACAAGCAAGTTTCTCTGTCATTGCTGTCAGTAAATGAAGAATTTATCGACTTGAGGAAAGAAGCAAACCTCCGATAATCATTATTTTGTGACATGTATAGAGTGAATGATTAATGGATGAAAATAATGGGCAGGTTAATTGATAATTGAAATAGTTGTTAGTTGCAGCTCTAAAAGTTATTATTATCAGCCCTTGAATGGTGTTGATTATCTGTTCATTCAGTCTGTCTTTGATCCAGATGAAAAAAAAAATCTGTGTATGATGTTTACAAAGAATAGAAAGTTATTAAAGACTTTTTTATATTATGATTTCCTCATTTGTGGGTGTAGATTGACACCAGAGATCTTACAGTTAAAGTTGGTTTCACACCCACCTGTATGACATCCATGTGTTTTGGGTCGACTGCGTTTTCACTGAGGAGACGAAGTGCCTCAAAGTCCTGCATCCAATAATTTTCCAGCTTTTAGGAATTGACAGCAAATGACCTACAATTTTATATGTTATGTCCGCAGAATGTGTTTTTTGCTTTTCGTCTGTCATTTAGTATTGTCTGAATTAGAATTTTCTCTTGAATTCTCAGCCAAGAATGTGATTTAGAAAACAAGGTACATGATGAAGTATAAAGTCTGCCCGATGTGGTGGTGGATTGGTCAAACAAGCGGTGGACTTTGACCCAGCAGAGCTCTTTACTAGTATCGTAAGTAGCAACGTGCCACATATCATTGTTGTTAAATCCTTGTCTCCCAACAGGAGGTCCATCGGATCACCACTGCTGACGGCATCAAGCGCACCGACAAGGACGAGACGGCAGCCAGCGAGGTGGGCTGGATGACCTCGGTCAAAGACTGGGCAGGGGTCATGATATCCGCTCAGACGCTGACGGGAAGAGTCCTGGTGAGTCCAGCGAGTCATCGCCCTTCGTTTAAAATGATTGACATCTCTGGCAACTCCAGCCTACGCGTAGCAGGCTGTTGTCAGGGAGATGAAGCGTGACAGCCCATCACCATCGCCCCTCGGAAACTCTCCTGACAGCTTGGCGCTGGGGTCGAGCTCCCTCGCCGTAGATTAGTGTGCGAGTCGACCCCGTGGAAAATATTAGTTATTATAGAACAGGGCTGCCGGGGAGGCGCTTGAATCGGGCACGCTCGAGTGTGCCTGTCCGACACACAAATGGGCCATTTTGAAGTTCGTATATTGGCGGCTTATCTTGCAGACACAAGAGGGGAGGCTTACCGAGGGTATTGAGGTCACGCACCCCATCTTGCCCCTAAGGAAGCAGACGGAGTGAGGCAGGGTGGGACATGTACAGTTTACCAATGGCATGAGATGAGCAGAAGAGGTGGCAGAACGCACGCCCCTCTTACCACATGTTCATCTCATATCGTGCAGTGAATTTTCGATAAAATGCGTGAGGGCATCCAGTCAAGGACAGTCTCGCGCTGACCGGGACTCTGTCGCACTTTTCCTTTTTGTGCAAGAGTGCTTGATGATTTGGCTGTAAGTACTTGGCAACGTGCGAGCGGCACTGAAGAGTGATGAAATGAAATGGCATGAGTAGAAGCACCATGCCAAGGTTTGCCGCAGTGCTCGGGGCCGATCCTGCTTACACCCACCCACCGAGCCCTAAAAATGTGGTGCAGCACCTCCATTTTGCTGTTTCGAGATGTTCATAGCCGTACGCTGCGTCAAGGAGATGATTAACACCAGCAACAACACGCACTTGCCATTTTTTTATTTTTCTTGCTTCCAGTTTGGGCTAAAAACAGCACGTTTCGTTCACCTTCCTCCACATGTCACGTTGAGCTGTGATGACTCACGCTGAGCTCAGGTTGGGCTCAGGACATCTCCTATTAGTCCGTCCTGAGCGCCGTTGGCGGTGGCGGATAATGGTGATAGCAACGCGCCGGCAGCAGCATGACATCAGCTTGTCCTGCTTTTCACTCTGCGCCATCAAGGCTCCCACCAACTCCTGTGTGTGTATGTGTGTGTGTGTGTGTGCAGCCCAAGCACCCGTTTCTCAATGATGACTTGACACACAACTGTTTAGCAAGTGCCCGTCTGTAACTATGGCAACTGCAGCTTACCTAAACACGGCAGATGCCTGTTTTGTATGTCAGACTGTTTAGGTGGTGGGGGGGGGCACATTAAAGCCTATTTCCAGGCCAGCTGAGAGGAGTAAGAGCCATGGGATGGATTATATGAAAGGCACTGTGTGTGTGTCCAGATATTTTACAAATATATTTCTTGCAGGCAGCCAATTGGTGCATGAAATATTATGAAACAGCTTTTTTTTTTTTAACTTCAGGCAGTTAATCGGTGTAAACCTGTAGCCTTGATTAATAAAGGCCAGTAGAGAGTGAAATGGCAGCTTTTTAACTTCCTCATGTTGAGGGATTAGAACATTTTTCCACGACACTCTTGTTAAGCATCTACCCCTTTATTAATTTCACCAGTTAAACCTGCTGAAATTATTAAACCCTGCTGTGGATGAAGGGCATAAATCCAATTCCAAACCCTTAAAATGAACTGAGACGGCTCAGATGAACAGATTCTGCACAATAAAGGCAGGATTCCCGCAGGATTTTTGCATACTGGATGTTTTGGCCGTTAATTCCGCGGTAGCTACAAAATGTAGAAAACACAAGACAGACAGGTAAAGGATAAAGACAATAGTGTGATGACATTCATCTTTGTTGACTGATCCAGTTCAGTTTGCTCAGTGAACACGAGCGTCAAAGGTTAAGAATCTGGTTAATGTTTAAAGTAAAAGCGCGCACATTGCCGTGACAATAACATCACTGCGATCATACTATCACAGTTTATCACACCACATATAATTATTTTGTTCCCGCTTTTCTTGCTATCTCTTATTTCGTGCTGGAGTGGCCAACAGGCGCTCAGGTCTGACGTTCATTTACCCAGCTGGCCTCGTGTCTCGGCAGTAAAAGATCAAACTTTGCCTTCAGGGCTTTTTGATTAGCAGAGATGACACTTCCTGATGATGATGGCCTTGTGTTTATGTTCTGGTTGCAGATGGGCATCGTGCTGCATGAGGACATGGTTTTCCCCCAGATTGGGGACACACAAGGGTCCCATCTGTCAGTATAGGCATTATCGCACTCGCCCTCCCCCCCAGTCGCTTTTGCAACATACAGGACCACCCACCCTATTCATGAAAAATGTCACCATGCTGCTGTTTACTCGCGTCAAAACAAACAAAACTGGCTTCTGGGGCTGTACAGGTGGCTGCAGCTGGTACCTGTGCCAAGAATCCCAGCATTTCTCCTGTAATGTCTTTTTCCTGTTGGACCCCCTCAGGAGCGTAATGGTCAAGGCAGAGTGGGACGGGGAGTGTCCGAGGTGGAGCGAGTCTGACGTTAATGTTGTCTAAATGGTGAGACCCCGCTGAGTGACATTTAGCCATCGTGCACGCAGTTCCACAGGTCCATGGGGGGGCCAGGATGTCGCAAGGCTATTATTCTGGACAAAGAAAGGTTTTCTTTTAATGGAAGCACTGAGCTTCCCTCTGGAACTGTTCCCTGTACAGTCTTTGCCCCCCAAACCCCCCCCTGCAGCCACAGGTTGAAGAGATAAATGATGCCCAGAGATCGGCTGTATTGTCTGTGATTCTTTTGAACTGTTAGTTACTAGTTCAGGTCTCTGAGTTTGATCGTTTCAATTTCCGTAAAACTCTCAGGCAAGGTGATATGTTTATGTATTCTTTCAAATGTTGCTTCTGGAGTCACTTAACAAGCTAAAACAAGCAAGTTTCTCTGTCATTGCTGTCAGTAAATGAAGAATTTATCGACTTGAGGAAAGAAGCAAACCTCCGATAATCATTATTTTGTGACATGTATAGAGTGAATGATTAATGGATGAAAATAATGGGCAGGTTAATTGATAATTGAAATAGTTGTTAGTTGCAGCTCTAAAAGTTATTATTATCAGCCCTTGAATGGTGTTGATTATCTGTTCATTCAGTCTGTCTTTGATCCAGATGAAAAAAAAAATCTGTGTATGATGTTTACAAAGAATAGAAAGTTATTAAAGACTTTTTTATATTATGATTTCCTCATTTGTGGGTGTTCATCCTAGATTGACACCAGAGATCTTACAGTTAAAGTTGGTTTCACACCCACCTGTATGACATCCATGTGTTTTGGGTCGACTGCGTTTTCACTGAGGAGACGAAGTGCCTCAAAGTCCTGCATCCAATAATTTTCCAGCTTTTAGGAATTGACAGCAAATGACCTACAATTTTATATGTTATGTCCGCAGAATGTGTTTTTTGCTTTTCGTCTGTCATTTAGTATTGTCTGAATTAGAATTTTCTCTTGAATTCTCAGCCAAGAATGTGATTTAGAAAACAAGGTACATGATGAAGTATAAAGTCTGCCCGATGTGGTGGTGGATTGGTCAAACAAGCGGTGGACTTTGACCCAGCAGAGCTCTTTACTAGTATCGTAAGTAGCAACGTGCCACATATCATTGTTGTTAAATAAGATGCAAAAAGCTCAAAATGTGAAATATGGCTTGTAAAATGACTTTAAAAGTGACGTGTTTGAACTTTTCTCTTAACTATGTCCTTCACGTTGTCTTATTAAATGAGACTGTGAAAGCCTTGAAGGAGAGACTATCCAAACGTGTGCAACCATATCTCCATTTCTGCTTTCCATCACTTCTGGAGCACATGAACATTCAAAAGCTAGAGTTCATGGAGAAATATCAGGGATGCAAGTTCAAAAGCAGCCTGTGGTCTCACCAAGTTATCAAGCAAAAGCCTGTTGGATGAAAGGGTGAAGGAGTCATCTTCTGTGCCGACCGCTGACATCTAGATCTGATGTCAGCCGGGTGCAGCCTCAGGCAGAGAACGGCGCAGAACTAAATTATAGGTGGGCCAGAAGGGCATTTTCATCAGTCAGACAAGCTCAACTCCTCCTCCTCTTGTGAGAGGCCGGAGAGCAATTGTACTACTACACGGAAAGGCTCTTTGTCTGATGAGAGAGAGACTGTAAACACTTTTGTGGGGACTTGTGGCACTGCGGCCGCAGCAGAAATGTCCTTTCCATTGACGGAAGCGCTCATCCGTTACATGAGACTGAGAATTCGGCTTAATGCTCCTTTATTATCAAACATTTTCCACAGCGCTCAGTGCGGCACGAAGGGAATCCAACAGGATTTGCTGCATGTGCCCTTTTTCGTGACATTCTCAGTTGACTCTTGGCTTCAGATTAGGTGCCAGTGTTTGTAAATGTAACAGTTTCTATCAGCATGCCCGTGGCCTCCTGGTGGAGACGAGAGGCTGTTTGCCACCTGTGGCTTCCGGCACTAAGGGGATGTGTGTGTGTGTGTGTGTGTGTGTGTGTGTGTGTGTGTCTTTCAACATGCGACACAGTGCGACAGAATGAAACGACATGGGAGTGGCACTCGGCTGTCTGCCCGCCTCTAAGTCTGCTGCTATTTTTGGGTGGCAGCAGCTGCCAGGCCCCTTTTTGTTAGGAGGAAACGATGCCACGTGCAGCTGAAATGTTGCCTCTATTGTCCCAAGTCAAAATTAAGACTCCATCTCGAAATAAGAAATAAGATTGATGGTTAATGTTTTAAAATGGAGAAAAATGTAACTAAAAACATTCAATAAATTGTAACTCAAAATATTGAAATGATAAAAATTTGCCCACACTTAGACATGTGAGCATGGGACCTTCTCACTACCCAGTTAGATCCATTAGCTCTGCTTAACGTTAGATACCAGAAATCCGTTCTTCTTCGCTGCTCTAAAAGCCACCACATGAAGTTTTCGATGTTCTGCCACTGGCAACTACTGTTTGAGAACAACTAAGAAGATTTGACACTGATTGATTTAACGTGAGTCGAACCAATCACAGAGCAGCGCTTAGTATCGGCTGATAGGCGAAGCCCAGGTATCGGAATTGGAAGGAAAAACTGGCATCGGAAAATCTCCAGCGCCCAGCAAATCGTGACATCTGTCATGACCTTTAACCCTGTTGTTCTAGCGTCAAATAAATAAAAACCTAACTGATCATAAAAATGAACACTTGGACATACAGCAGTGCCATGGACTACCTAAAATGACAGAAGCCATCTTCTAAAAATGTATTTGATGTGTCTTGAATTTGGCTTTGGGGTTTAATGACCTATACTGTAGCCCACCACCAGAGGGCGATTAATCAAGGCAGCTGTCACGGACGTATCTTGTTGCAGAATAAGCAGCTAATTTACATTTTCTTTACATTTTTCTTATCACTTTCATCAACAGAATCACTTTTTTTTCCAAAGTTCTTAATGTCAAGATGACTTTGTTTGACTTCGTACAAATTGAAGACGGCCCTTATCAATGTTCCATCCATGCAATAAATTCGTCCAGGATTTTAATACAAACGACAAGGCTGTCTGGAGGCTGCAATTTAAAACTTTCTTAATATTTGGCCTCGATGCAGCACACAGACTAATCTGAGTGTTGCTTTGACTCATTTATGTTAGGTTGGGCCTTGAGAGTTGGTCCTTGGGTTGTGCGTTCTTGTGGACACCGGCAAGTTTTAAGAGTGATAATCACCAATCCCCCCCCATGGGCCAGAGTGGACGGAGCAGGCCTTTCTAGTCTGGAACTTGTCTGTGTTTGGCAGCCATGTTTTCAGCCGGATCTCACTCGGCACAAACAATCGGCGGAGTATGATTAGTTTTGTGGAGTGACATCATATTCGGAGCAGCGGAACCGAAGAGGGCTGTCATTGTGTTTTTCCAGAATCTAATTCAAGACAAGTATTATGATAAGGACTTCATGAAATTCCCCATTTCATTACCAACCATTAGCTGCACAATGACCCGGCAGCTCGCGAAGAACTCATCACAAGCTCATCTCCTGTTTCCTCTCGCAGGAAAGGCAGCTGGCGCTCATTTGGCAAGTTCACGCTAATTAATGAACACGGTCACTTAGAGAAAATGAGTATTTTTGAGGTTAATTGACGTTGTAAACTGCTCAGACCACAGGCTCCAACTCTTAGAAGTCCACTTTCAGTCCGCGCGCTTCATCGCAGTGAAGCAGCCTCATGCATCGTGTTCACTGCGGGATTCTTCACCTCCTTGCTGAGCATCCTGCATCCTCAGGAGGTCGTGTCCAGCTCTCCAGATACACAGCGTGATATACATTTAAACATGACAGGAGTTTCCACTTCCATTGTTGGCGCAGTTCCTCCGGCTCTCTCGGTGGGAACCCCTCCTCTCTGGGCTGCTGCCAGAGCGATGAGTCATCGCAGAGAAGTCATTTCTCAGACAGCCGCGTTTATGTTTACCTTTAACGTCAGTTTTTTCTTCTGTGTCAGCTTGTTTCTGTGGCTAGACGCAAAGGGAATTTCAAGCTGATGTTTCAACTGAGACTGTCAGCAGGGAGCTGGTGGGGAGACACATCCATCCCTTCCCATCCTAAGCTCTTTATGCATCACTGTGAGAGTGGTTGGACTGCTTCCAGGTTGACTTAAATCGCAGCTTAGCCACCGTGGGATTTAGGATCCTGTGCTGCATGTTTTGATTTGTACGTATTTGAATAGCCGAATAATGGCGCAAAATGTGCTAGAATCAGTTTAGGTCTGTTCCTTATGTCGGAGCAGGACGTGCCCTTTTTGATCCGACGGGAGACGGAGAAACGTTTGACCCACAGTGCTCAAGGAGAGCGGCCTTGTTTTCACAGCTCGGAGAGGAGGCCGCCGATCAGATCGCTCGACTGCGCACTGTCACCAAAGTCAAACAAACAGTGGGTCGGGTTTCAGGCAGCGTGTAGTTACAATGCAACCTATACAGCGTGAAACACAAACTGAGATCTGGTGTGCAGCCTGCAAGGGTTTAAGGGGCAGATCCAGTTTCTACGGGCTTTAACCCCCGTTGTCTTTTAAATATCTCTGCAGTTCTCTGCTGGAACACATTACACACACAGCAGGAGGACAAATCTTGTCAGCGGTGGTGGGATGTCTAACACAAGACTCAGCTCGGACTCCAGACAAATGTCCTTATTTGTACAATTGTCGAGGGTGTTGTCACGATTTTTTGATAAACAGTTTAAAGTCTGGTCGTCTCGCCCGAAATCCATTTATCTCTGCTGTTATAAACTTCAACACCTGTCAGGCC
>KV751339.1:2474855-2582160 GCA_001698575.1 Mola mola
TTTGTTTCAAAGAGCTAAAGACTTGACTTTGACTTGTCTCAAAAGACCTGAGACTTGACTTTATTGATTACATCTACTCTGTTTTCGGTTGGTTGGTTGGTTTGTCAACAGCATTATGCTGAAATTACTGTTTGGATTTCACCCAAAATTGGTGGGAGGTCAGGGAATTGGCCAACGCGGGAACCATTACATTTTGTGGTTCCGATAAGAGTCAGGATCCAGGAATTTTAAATTGAATTCACTATTGGGCCTGGGCTCAATTCAAACTTTTTTAGGATACTTTGAGTATTTAAGTGGGTTTTTTTTTTTTTTAAATCCCTTGATATGTAACCTGCTCATGTCATCAGACTTGCATTGACACAGTCAAGAGTTGAAAAACTGTGACGTTTTCATGCCAAACATTTTCTTTTGATCACATTCCAAAAGTGTTTCTTTCCTGCAGTGAATAACTATAGGTAGATTTGAAAGAAAATATGTGTCATTTTTCCTCAGTATGTTATTGACCACAGCGTGGAGTGAAGTACAAGCTATGTAGAGGGAGAAAATCTTGGCAGCTACCTCCAAGCCTGATCTTACTGTGCCCCCATGTGGGTGGAGCCATCTGCCAGCAAATGGCTGAAGGTGGCTGAAGTTCCAGATGTGCAGCATAATTATCCAGGGACTGAGATAAATAATGAGCGCTGGCACTGTCTGCCATCGCTGAATCTTACCGCCGGCGGCGTTTGCATTTCTAAGGGTTGCACCAACATTTTTTGCGGTTTCTAAACTGGGGTGGTCAGAGGAATTAAGAGGTTTCCTGGCTCTCAGGAAGACGAAGAGTCGATTAAAAATGCACGTGGGTGCTTTTTGCCATTAGGAGGCATCAGTGGTTGCGGATTGACAAAAAAATGTCACATCATGAAGTGAATTTAGGCTGAGCTCATTCATTATGGATGCCCGTCGGCTTCTTGTTCAGGACCGCCATTGTGTGATTTCGAAATGGACGAAAGCCAAGTAGGGTCAAGATAACATGTTTGTTGATAGCATGTTTCAGGATGTAAAACATTTGTCCTGCAGTCTGCCAGAAACCTCTCGGTCTGGTTTGGGTCTCGCCAGGTCTTCGTGCCAACATCTACATAACCGCTGGCTTTAAAAGGGGAATTAGGACACCCGTTTTCCAACAGGTTGATGAACTTGTGTGCTCTCTGACTTCTAAACATGAACTGCTGATACTGTACCGTTTCTAAAGAACTAAAAACCTAGGTTTCTTCTATAATCCAGATGGCAAGAAACATGTTTCATAACAGCCGAATCGCAACAAGTGAGACACATAGAGACGTCAGCTCTGTTGTGGTTTCCTTTTAAGCCTACTTTGTGATAAAGCAGGCTCCAGTTAGGTAACGAAGATTTTGTCCTTTTCCACCAGACAAACGCGACATGACAGCAGCAGTCACTTGAATTTCTGTGACAGGAGTGTTGCGTGAGGTGAGAACAGCTGATTGAAATGACGGAGAGGTCACTTCATGCTCTGTTTGAAGTACCTACAAACGATAACTCACATGCTGTGTTTATTTCCCACCTTTGCATTTAGAGTTAATCCTGATTTCCTGCAGTGATACCGACAGTTGCTTTCATCACTAACACCCCTGAGTCTCAAATGATCACCCTGCAGCCTGCCTTCATCCTATACCAGGTGTTTGTTACTTCAGCAACAGGGGACGACCATAGTAGCCCGTTTTTTTGGGGGCTTTTCACGCTGCTCCACTGCTGCGTCATTCTTTGTTTGTGTCTATGAAAACAGCACCTTGCCCACTTTTCAGCTGCCAGTTTTCATGATGAGCCGAGCTCTTGTATTGTTATTTAACCCGTCGGATGTACGGTAACCGATATGTGTGTGTGTCTGTAACAGTGCCTTTCCAAACAGTGATTCTTTCTGGTTTAAATAACATAATTAGGTCTGTAATATCCCCCGAATGACAGTGTCAACAAAACAGATGAAAATGTACATTCTCACATTGGAGAAACTAGGAGCTACACTTTGGAGTCGTAGCTTAAAAAATGATTACTTGATCATGATAAATTATGAAAATAAGTACAAGTACATCAATTTTCTGTTGTTCAGACAATCATTTTAGCTCTCTAAAGCTCCTGTTTTTATACATCACCCTGATTATCTCCCATAAATGTTCGTTTTGCAATATTTTCTGTCAGCATTATAATATGTGAATATTTCAAGCCTATAATTATATACATTGGATGACAAGTAAAACATTTTTTTTTTTTTCTCTCCCCCAGGTTGTGCTTGTATTCGCTCTCAGCATCGGAGCCCTTGTCATATACTTCATAGATTCCTCTGAGTAAGTGGTTTTATTTTTGTGTTAAACCATCAAACTCCGTTAATGATGCTGCTCTGGCTTATGGATCACAATGAATTATTTTCATCCTATACTGGTAAAATAATTTCACTTCAGCTATAGACATCATATATGTACTGTTTCTCAGGAATGTATGACTTTAAGTAGCCTCCTAGACCTCAGCCTTTAACTGGTTCCTACATCTCACTAATCATCAAAGACTGCATGTACTAGTTTTAATAACATAGAGTGGTTTGTGCTCCGTAAATGCTATTGGACAACATGTAGGTACTGTTGGGTTTTATCCAATCCCCTTCCAGGTAAGCTGCTCTGAGCTTACTGGTGATCTATGCTGATAAAGAGCCAGTACTCACAGATGAAATGCGCTTAATCTCTGCAATGAAAGGATCAGACCCTCAAAAGTGCAGGAAAGACCACAGTTCCTGCGCAGAACAATTGCCATCAATCATCGAGCCAGAGGAAACGGAAGACCCTTTTAGCTCCGTATGCGACAGTGTTCTGTTGCTGCAGCCTGGTGCTGCTTGGACAGGACGTGCCATTAAGAAGCAGAGCAAAACACACAGGGATGAAAGATGTAATCAAGCTCAAAGGGAGTCTCCACTGAGAGCAACACTAAGGCAGAGAAGTGAAAATGGGCTGTAAACTAAAGGAATGTAGCACACGGCCTTGGAGGCGGGCATTTAGGAGCTCATTTTTTTCTATCACAAGGCCACGTCCAGCCGAGGGCCAGCCTCGCTCTCGTGTGGTTTTGCGAGCCTGATCTCATTTCATTAGCTGGAAGAGTTCAGGTAGAGTTACGCCCTCACCGGTGCCATCTGTGGCCTCCACTTCTCAGAACGTTCTCATAGCGCCTCCTGATACCTTTTCAGCTGATGAAGGACGACCTACAACCTCAGCCTTTAACCTTTTCACGCACAAGAAGGGGGACTTTGTTAAATTAACAATGAGGACGATGAGGCTGCACCTGTTCAACGACTTATATCTATATTCATCCCAATAGTCTCTTTGTCCCCGTTTTTTAATTTAGACTTGTCCAGCGCTCTCTATTATTCACACAGCATTTTTTCACTAGCTGTCAACCCAACGAGCCTGGTACTTAAAGCCAAAGAGCAGCCCGTTAGATGCTCTCTTGCGTGAGTCTAAGTGGCAGCGGACTGTAATAGATACAGCCCTTCCTGTAATTAGTCCTGTGGGGCTGCCGAGGCTGTTAAATGATGGACAGACTGACCCGGCTGGAAGGGACAAAGAGACAGGCGTCAACACAGAGGACCCACTTAGATCCACAAAGAAGAGCTGAAGCTATGAGCTGCAAAGAGTTAGAGAAGCTGACATGCCCCCAGAAAAAGCTGTACTCATTTCTTACATCCATATCAGTTCAAGGTCAACACGGACAATTCAGAGTGTCCGTAGCTTTAATCTACTCTTTCATCTATACTGTATATATTTCTTGACATCGTTGCTTACTTTGGCCACTAGGGGGCAGACAACAATCTGTTGAATCCACACAGCCTTGTATATAACTGTCCGAGTTTATTATTGACTGTGAAAGGGAAGCAAATACCTACATTTAAAATGTTTTACGAATTTAAACCTGCATTAACTGAGTTTTTTGGCCAGTTGGGCTACAAACACAACACAAATATTATAGCTAGCATTGTTGAAAGCAATAGTATTAGCAACTCACAATTTTAGCTCTGCCGTATTAATCATGTGAAAAATACCTCTCTTTTACTGTAATTGACAGACGTGTGCAGCAGTCATGTGACGTCAGTGGGTTGCAGTTTCTAAGTCTGGAAGTCGTTCATCCGACAATGTTTTGTGCTTTGAGGTCGTAAAGTGTGAACATAATGGACACGATGCATTTAAGGCCTGAAAAAGCTTTGCCTGACTTGTTGTCAGAGTTGTTGCTAAAAAAGTTCAGATTATTGCAATATTCTGATTATTCTGACATCGCATGAATGCAGCATTTATTTACTAGCTATAGCCTCAAACTATGACTGTGTCGTATTTGGTGATGGGCAGGTGGAGTTTTATCACAGCTTTTTGGCTGGGAACACGTGCGCTGTATTTGGAAACATTTTCAAAGAGTTTGTGGGATGCAAACCAAATCAAAGAGGGGGGGGGGGTTGTCCCATTGAAACTGGGGCAACCCCGCATGGCTGTGTTAAGTAATTATTATCAATTCATTTAAGAAGCTTGGTTTATCACGTAAAGTATCAAAACAGAAACAGTTCCAGTGATCTACATGACCTTTCACCTTCAGTGGATTCAGTTTTCCTTGACCGCTAAATCGGTGCAGAGCTGCTGGAAAACATGCAGGTGCCCTGAGCTCTCCTGCCTTCTTTGAACTGAGTCTTAACTGAATTAGGGAGAGACCGGAGCGACGTTGGGCATGGAGGGCTTGTTGATCCGTAACAGGCTTAGTCCTCTTCCAAACCAGGCCCACTGGAACTCAATTATTTAGCGCTGCAGGTCTGCGTCCTCCACTGTATGGTCTGTTACCCGGCTAGGGCGGGGATTTGCAGGGATGATGGGTCATTAAAGAGAATGAGGGCAGAACATTTTGCGTGGACGTGATCTCGTATTGAGCTTTTGTTTTTTGAAATTATTGTGTGTTGTTAAAGGCGAAACTTTATGTCCATGAAAAAGTCCACTTCATTGTTTTGCTTTGAGAATGCAAAACTCATTTTTATTTTGTTGTTTTAAAGGTTAAACCCCCCCCCAAACCCTTCTCTCTCAAACAGAAATAAGCAGTCCATTTTGCTCCTGGGAGTTAAGATAATGCAGCCTAGCTGGAGTCACATGTTAGCCGGTGCTTATGAGAAGAGCTGGGTCTTCCTCATCACATCACCATCCTCCTGACATCGGTTCAGAATAATCCCAGCTGTATTTTAATGTCTCCTCATGAACTTCATAAGGACAGTGTTATACCAAACGGACTTTATTGGATTTTTTTCTTTACATAACCAAAGCAATTTGCTTTAATCCGAGCAGTATTAAACGGCGCAGAGGAGATTGTTGCGGTTGAGTGATGAGGTGTGCGTTAGCCGAGCGTGTGACTGCGAGCGGAGCGGTCCTGTAGGTCGAAAACTAACAGAGCGACATGAAAACGTGCTAACTGGCTGAGCGAGAGGGACACAGCTTGGCACTAACGCGCCGCAGAGACGAAACACTAGACGTGAAGGATAAGAATCTGCATCGTTCACAATAACCGGTGCTTCAGGAAGTGGTTTCCTTTATTTTCATGTTGTTACTTCTCAAAATGATCATCAAAACTTGCATATTTAGATGACAGCACAGTGAAGAGGTCTTTCTGAAACAGCTGTTTTTCCGTTGTGTGCTGTCGAAGTACATTGCACTGTATATTTTTCACATTCTCATCTTGCCTTTAATCGTTGGTAACCTTCTGCTTTAGAGCAGCAACTTATGCTTCTCAAACCCAAAGATGTTCTGTTTTAGACATTTGGAAAACCAGTAAATCACACTGGAAGCAGAAAGTCAATCGATCAATGAATTTTATAATTTCACAACTGTTTCTGTCAGAAGGTTACTGTCAATCGAGCCTATTTCCTGTCAAGATGTTTCGGCAGGTCAACACTCAATTTCGACCGTAAAATGTTCTATTTTTATCCATTTCAGTCTACTATCCATTCAGATGATATATTCAGTAATTCTTCCACATCACATGAGTTAAGTTCATTAACTGTTGTTCTTTCATTTAGATGTGAATAGTATTTTATTTTGTATTTATATAGTTACATATTTACCCAACCCCACAAACCCTATTGCAATCACATTTACTCGGATATTTATTTCTCTTCATTGGAATTCTTTGTGCCAGATACAAGCTTTTTGAGGGTGAGACGTCACTGCATTTGCTAGCGTTTGCTATGGCTGCCTGATTCCATGAAAAGAGGACATGGTCCCTGCATGCATTTAACCCTTAAACTACTGCCTCTGCTCTACATTTCCATCCTGTTTGACTCAATGTTTACCTGAAACGCTGCCTATGAGATGGAAGCCAGTGAGGAAAAACGGCACCGTTTTCCTTAACATATAATTCCACCAGTCGGTTATTTTTTGCAGTTATTTAAGGGTTAACCAGGAAACTTGACAAGATATTGCTTGTGTAACACTGAATGCATGTCCAGTCCCAACAGAGAAAAATACCAAATCTTGCACTTTTTTCAACACTTAAGTTCATCTTCTGTTGGAAATCTTAAAAATGCACTTCCAGGAAAAGTAGAATGCAACTCCTATGCTTTTTTTTTTTTTATGAAGTACCAAGCCTTTCCTCACTTCGCAGCCAATATGTGTAAGACATTAACATTCTCTGTCTCTTCCTCTAATAGTCCCATTGAGTCCTGTCAGAACTTCTACAAAGACTTCACGCTGCAGATCGACATGGCATTCAACATCTTTTTCTTGCTCTACTTTGGCCTCCGTGTAAGTAAAGCTAAAAAAGGAGGTTCATTACAAAAAAAAAAAAGATGTGAATCTCATCTTTAACCCTTCGTTTTCTCTACAGTTTATCGCTGCCAATGACAAGCTGTGGTTCTGGTTGGAGGTGAACTCCGTGGTGGACTTCTTCACGGTCCCTCCAGTGTTCGTGTCGGTGTACCTGAACAGGAGCTGGCTCGGTAAGGATGCTTAAATCTCTGAAACCGATGGCTGATGATGAAGCAGTCATTGCACAGTGGATCGTTTGGGCTTTTATGCAGTAGCTTGTGGTGCCACCCTGTGGATTTGAATGGTGCAGCGGCTGTCAGAGAAAGCATCACAGACACGGCAAACGGGAACTTCTTGATACCCAGCGGACACACCTCAAATATTGGCCGTATAATTTTGATAATCCAGTCATAAAATCGGATCATTTTGGGATGCTGCCTGTCATGCATGAAAAGTACGAAGGATCCCCACTATTTCTGAGTTAAATAGGGCAACAAATTAAAAATGTGCCAGCATGAAATGTGGTCCAAAACCTTCATGAGCGTGACAACTATCAATCATTGTATGGCTGTCGGCTGGTGTGCCGTTGAAACTTTTACACAGTTGAATTCTAATGGGAGTGGAGTTTTCTTGTCATATCATATGAGGCCATTCGTCTGCACAGCAAAGCTCTGCAGGGTACCTGCAGCAACACTCAGATGTAAAAAGTGAAACAAAAACTGAACAAAGTGGTCGGTCTGCAAATGTGCAAAGCTCACCGTTTGAGAGGTGGAATTAGAGGATTAGGGGCGATCTGTAATTGGTCACTCTAAATTGTCTGTAGGTTTGAATGTGAGTGTGGATGGTTGTTTGTCTCTATACGTCAGTCCTGCGATGAACTGGCGACTTGTCCAGGGTGAACCCCGCCTTCGCCCGAAGATTCTGAGACAGGCTCCAGCCCCCCGCCCCCGCGACCCCTAACAGGATAAACGGTAGAAAATGGATGGATTGGCGATCTTTGTCTTTACAGCTTTTTTACAGCCATGTTCCCTCTCTCAGCAATGAGTGCGCTCATTTTAGAGTGACCATGACAGCTTGATAGATACAGTTGCATAACGTGCCAGTTGGTTTTGCCTGGGTTAATGTGCTGTGACTGATGGTGTTAAAACAATAAAAGTGGAACAATCTGCAGTGGGTAGTGGACTGCTGGTTAATGGTGCCATCTAGTGGACACATGGCAGTATGGCATGGCTGGCATTCGTGACGATGGAAACGTATCCACAGTATCAACGTTGCAGCAGTGCCAGGTGTCCAATATCCCTGATATTTCATTTATGCTGATGATTGTTGGTTCGTTATTGCAAGTGCAGCAAACAGGTCTCATATTAAAGCTTAGATTAAATCACTGAATTCAATTTGATCTCCAACACACTGTCATGGGTCAGGCTCGTTTTCTTGCGATCACTTTGTGTGCAACATTTCGGACTATGCGCATTTTGTGTCTTGTGTTTAACTCAAAATGAATAAATAAATAAAAAAGAATTATAACGTAACATAACAATATTTTTCTTTAATTTCTTTTCTGCGTTATTCTTCTGCTGTGCTGTTGGATGAATCCCCCTCTTCTCCCTGCAGTGCATCTGTTAGATCTCTGCGTTCATTATTTATCCGTTGTTTGAGCTTTTTTAGATTTATTTTTGCTGCATTTCTCAGAGTTCCTGAGCCGAACCACATAAGCTGTGATTCTGCAGTTGCTTTTACCATCCTGTTGCTGTTCAGTTGCTCAGCCGTGCTTTGCTCTCGCTGCTCATGTAAACTGTGCAGTTATTTACTGTGTTTCACACACGCTGAAATTCTGCACTTCCTGTCTGAACAGCAACCATACAAGCTTAGCTAAGGTTTGAATTTACATTCACATTTAAATTTGCTGCCTAAAAAAGGATTTTTGTATGTATTTACCTCAAAATGAGGGGTTAAAGACACACTAATATTTTTCTGTGGCTGCTTCCAGTCGAAAAGTACATAATCTGGGCGACTGGCCATAGGATTAGTGAGTGATTTCCTGTTTGGTTGAACTGAGGTTAAACAGGTGGTGAGGTTCAGCGGGTCGTCCTACAGCTGTCAAACTCTCTCATCTCATCAAAACTCCATATTTCGCTCGGCACTCAGCCAAAACTGCCGGTCCGAACAGTTTGACATGAGTGTACGCACAGTAGCGCGCCTGCAAACACGCTCACCGATGCGTGACGAGTTCGTAGTTCCAGGAATAACTCAAGTTTTGGATGTTGTGACGGAAAAATACCAATGTAAAGTGGCTAATAAGCACCTGTCTGAAATTCTGACCTGCTGTGGGTTTTAAAAAAAACAAACAAACAACAACAACTCCAAAGTATTACACAGTAAACAGAACATGACCCCTCCAGATAAGTTGTCCACATGTAGTTGGTGGCCACGTGTCGCCGCTTTTTCATCCTGAGCTGAATTGTAAAAACACAAAAAGAGGCTTTTGGTATTAACTGTCCCCTGAAACTAAATGTCCTCAAACGCGAACGCTCTAATGGAGAGTTTCCTAACTCGACAATGAGGCAGTTCAGTGAAATCGGCTGCACAGTGATTAATGGGGGCAGGGAAGCACTTTAGTTTGATTTGACAATAGCCAGTTCTTTATTCCAAAGTTTCCTTGAAAGAGAACCTTTCCAAACAAATCAACCCATTATCATTGTCATGTGGTGCCTCTTCGTCCAGGGACACCCACGCTGACTAGAAACAGCACAACGAAAGAAGGAAAATGAATCGAGAACTGTTTCGATAATCGAATAATCGTTTCTTAAAGCTTCTTGAATGTTTTTCTTTGTCATTTCTGGCTGTAAATGAAGAGTTTCTAGATTTTCAGCTATTGGCTGGACTAAAGAGACAATCTGAAGATGCAACTTAATGCTCTGAAAAGTGTAATGACCATTTTTTTCCCCCTTATTTTTAACAATTTATTGAGCAAATGACAAATTGATTAATCATGAAAATAATCGGCAGATTGATTGATTGATCATTTAAAATAATCACTAGTTGCTGCTCTACTTTTCTCTAATCGTTGCTCTTTTTCTTCATAGATAGTCCTTTTAAAGGTCCTGGGAAGGAAAAAAAAAAAACGATCATTTTAGTCGAACCGGGCGTACTTAACAGAGTTTTAGTGATTTGGATATAAATTTTCTTAATGCTGCACGTTTAGTTTAAATCCCAATGACAACAGCAGTTGTTACATGACCTGTGATTAATTTAGGGATTATTGCAGAATCGCTAAATCCATAGAAAAACACAGTTACTGCCAAAGCTTCTCATTTTACCGTACTCAGCTTTAGATCATGGTACAGAACAAAGATACGCGCTGTTCTTGTCCAAGATTAGAGAGTGAAATTTGGCCCGCGGAGAGCACTTGTGCGGTCGTAGGGATGAAATGTAGGTTAGGTCGGTGAGCCGGCTGATGGACAGACTCGCCGCCTGGCCTCTTCCCTTCCCTGGATGAATCCTAAAGGAGCTTACGCTCTAATATCCTGATGGGAAGAGGGTTTGCTCTAAGCTCGGCCAACACGCCTCATCACAGCGAGGATGCGATGAAGGTCCGAGGTGAACCAGATAAAAAAGATAAGGCTTCGTTTGTGACGACAACCTGTTGTCTGCCGCCGCCGTGAAAGCACCTGATTCGCTTTGTGTTTTGCCGTTGTATTGGAAGAGGGTCCTATTTTTTTTAGTGCAAGAGGGATAGTGAAGAGGTGGGTGTGGTGCAGATTTTGGACTTGTCTTTTTGAACCTTGCGGAAACAACAGACAGACATGATCCCGACTAAGATGCTAGTGTACAGGGGGCCCGATGGAGGGATGCACTCTGAGACGCTTCCCAACACGCGGAGGCGCAAGAAATCGACCGGGGAGCTCTTCCAGAAGGGCTACAGGGTCAGGATGGGCCACGGGCACGTCGCCGAGAAGGACGACCAGGACAGCATCTGGTACAGCCTCGGCGCATGCTTCCATGTAATCTCCTACTGGGGTAAGACCCGCCGGACGCGGGGACGCCTGGCGCGTCCGGGAGCGTTTGGACTCTGTGTGTCAGCTGGAGCAGGTTCAGGTTCAGGATTTGCGAATGTATTACGCTGCCCATCTGGCAGACGCTCGCTCAAAATGAGAAACGAGCCCCTGGCGAGGCACACCACGGTTCACATCCTTTCATAAAAAGATTATTTATTTATATTTTTCCAGCCGAGTGATCGCCCGTAACGTCTTTGATCCGTGCCATTTGGCATTTCAGAACGAGTCCACTCCAGGAGGGAGATTTGTCTGCTGGGTTACAGCGCGCGTGATGGATTTTACGTGATTGCTCGCTCTCGGCTGTGGCGGCTTCTGACAGGGGATTTTACTTTTTTTCAAACTGAGTGGGACCCGTGAGTCGTGTAGCTTTCAGGTGGGAGGTTCCTCTGAAGTGAAGAGTGAAATGAATGAAATGAAAGAGTTGCTGTTTTCTGTGGCGTTACCTGAACTTCTGGGGCAGGAAAGGGCAGTTTTGAGGCTGCGTTCTAACGCTGAGTGACGGTCTGATGTCGTCACTGCTGCGTTTGTCCCCTGTTATACTGTCCTTGAACTCACGCAGAAGCTCTACTTTGTGTTTGTTCCCTCCCATAAATACCTTCAGGTGTAGGATTTGACGTCACATTTGTTTTACTGAATCAATGGCTAATCCAGGTTTTGTTTTTTGTTTTTTTTCTTTTTTAAATCTCCTGCTCGGTCGGAGTTTGTCCGGACGGAATGAAATGTGCAGCAGGTAGATAACACTCCTGAGAGCGCCGTGAGTCGATGTAGAGAGGGACGGCTACGCTCTCTGACACAGTACGGGTTTCTGTCGCTCGATCGGTCGGTCAGACTGTGTGTTTGTTTTTTATCAGTATGAATCCCCTGCAGTTGCTAAACATGGATGAAAGTATGAAAGGTACGGACGGCGCTCCTGTTGAATCCCAGTCCAATGCTGTTTTTTCTCAAATGTTATTTGTGATTTTCAAGTAACTTCTCTGTTTGTTTGTTTTTTCCCCCCTCACAGGCTTGAGGTTTTTAAGGGCCTTAAGGCTGATACAGTTCTCAGAAATTTTACAGTTTTTGAATATATTAAAAACAAGGTAAGTGAATCATTTAAAAAAAAAAAAAAAAATCACAGTATTTCTGAACATTGCATGTAAAATGATATTAGAGTTTCGTATTTAATGCCTTCAAGCATTAGGCTGCTTTTTAATTTGAAGGCATTTAAAGTGTTTTCGCATGAAGAGGAAAAAAAAAAGCATGACCTCTTGCTTTCATTTGTTTTTGTTAAACATTAATATTAGTCCTGTGCTTGTACAGTGTGATGGAGTGTTGAACGAAACAGATTTCTTCGCGCAGATGTCAGGAAGAGCTTACAGGGCGCAAAACATGCTTTAGAATAATCTCACCCACTCACAAAGCAGCAGAGTAAAGAGCTCACGGGAGGACTTGTTGCACCATAGTTAGTCATGTAGACTTGCACACATTAACATTTACACCAGTTATGTTTTTAATTTGCATGGGATAGAACTTTCCATGTTTTTTTGTATGAATTTACTTTCTATAATTCGACATAAAGCGTTTTAGAGGAGGCGTCTTCCGGTCCAGTGACATGTTTTGACATCTCAGATTGCATATTTTCCCCAAAACCAGCGTCAGCAGTGCAGTTTACCTCTCACTTTGTGTCCCGGCCGCTCTTTCCTTTAAATAGCAACTCGATAAAGCTGGTGAACCTGTGTTCAATCTTCATAAGCACATGGCTGACTGCGGCTGGCTTCATTCATTTGGTGAGTCACTGGGTGAATAGACTGTATGTTGGCATAAACACGTAGCAACTGTTGTACAAACCTTGACCTCTGTTCCAGGTGGAAAACTCCGGGGATCCTTGGGAAAACTTCCAAAATTCCCAGGCACTTTCCTACTGGGAATGTGTTTACTTGCTCATGGTTACTATGTCCACTGTCGGCTATGGAGACGTGTACGCAAAAACCACACTGGGCCGCCTGTTCATGGTCTTCTTCATCCTTGGTGGTTTGGTAAAAATTCCCCCTATTACTTCTTGCTGCTTCAATGCTCCCGATTATCAATTAGGCCGGGATGCTCTCAGCTCCGGAGAGCCTTCGCCTGTAGTTTTACGCTGAGGAGTTTTTGTGGCACGTTACCACAGACGGCTGCATGTCACATACTGTATGAATTATTTAGGTATGCTGTGAAGGCTTTATTCTCTTATATATGAACTGTCATAGAGAGTTTTTGTGTTTGTTATTAACTGTGAGAGTACTGCGGTTTCAGGTGGCTCCTCCCTCCTGCCCTCCCCCCCCCACCCTGTTTCCAACAAACACAATGAGACAGGCGAGGTTTGTCATAGCCGAACATGATGGATGTGGCAACATCACCTGAGTGTCTCCACAAATATATTTAAAGATTGCACATCCAAAACTCTTACAGAAAACATCCTCTCTGGGATTTGCCACTGATCAGAGTTTCCCGATAAAGTAAGTAGACAGAGATCATTTAGAGGACCCTGTTATCCGGATAATACTTTATAGGAGAGGATTACACTGCACGGTGACACATTGTAATTTAAAAGGGCTTTAAGTGACATTGAAGACGTCCTTATAAAGCATAAATAAATGAAAATACTTGAGCCATGAAGACAATTTCTGAATGAGGTCAATTGTAAAAGATGAATACGGACAGCAGATATCCTATAGTTTCTAAGAAAATGGGAGAAATTGGAGAAATTGTATTTAAAATTATGCAAAAGACTCAATATTTTTTGATCTGGTGCAATAGCTTGGCCATAAAAATATCTGGATTGTACTTGTTTAAGTTTGTATAAGAGTATTTTTATTGGTACACTTGTATCGTAACGTTTGGAATATGAAACATCAGTATCCTAAATGTCAAGGACTGCAATGGATATAAGTTTGGTGACTTTAGTGTGAAATCCTAATGTATTCTTATACTGTAAATGCATATACGTATATTGAGCTTTAATCTGTCAAAAAAGTAAATGTTTGACTCATACAGAGAACTGAAAGAGTTTAACTCATAATTAAACAAAGGAATCACGAGATCAAGTCAAGAATGAACCACTTCACGCTGAACTTTACTTTACAAACAACGCGTTTCGTCTTGGGCGTCTTCACGGTCGTTCTAACCGGCGAAGCCAAAGACAGAATGAGTGCGCTTAATGACTGAATGTAAAGTCAATTCGGGGTGCAGTGGCTCATTGTTGGCTCGATCCAGGGTTTTATTCATCTTTTACTGGAACAGATTCTTTGTGTTTTACGGGAGTTTATTTTAATGAAACCCGAACTATCATTCGCTCGCAAAGCAACAAACATTTTGTGGCAGCTGTGCTGCGAAAAAAGCAGCATTGATAATCTATGAGAAGAGAAAAACACGTTGTCTTGCTAAATCTGTGAAATGGCCCTTTAGACTCTCGTCATATTTACGTAAACTAGTATTTGACATAAGTTGAAGTGTGGAGAGTTTAGCTCATGTCTGCCATCCATCTGTGCTGCGCTATCCAAATCAACCCCACATGTGTTTGTTGGAGGAAACATGGCACATAAGGCTTTTTCTGAATTTTTACACCTTTATTTTTCTGCCACGGATTGACACGCCACTCATCAGCTGTCATCTTTCTCCTCTTTTCTTCCGATATGCCTAAATATTGGCCTTTTAAGTTTCCTTTCGTTTTCACGTCTCTCGATCTTTGGAATGTAACTGTGATGGCACTTCAGGCTACATTCACATACTACCGACTAATCTGTTTCCTGGAAGCATTTAGAATTAAAACTACGCCTGCACTTAACAGTAGTTTTCGTCTTTCACGCAGCAGCAATAGAGGACCTGCTCTTCTTCTTTTTTTTAGTCTCTTCTTCTGTCTCCTATCTTCTCCTTAGGCCATGTTTGCAAGCTACGTCCCTGAAATCATAGAGTTAATAGGAAACCGCAAGAAATATGGTGGTTCCTATAGTGCGGTTAATGGGAGAAAGTAAGTATTTGGGAGGCTCCGCTGCCTCCGCCGCAGGGGAGCCTTCTCTGCATGCCCTTTTCTTTGTCTTTTTCATGCATGTAGGCCATGTTTGCTCGCTACGTGCCAGAAATTGCTGCTCTCATCCTAAATCGGAAGAAATATGGAGGGAGTTATAACTCGACCAGAGGCAGAAAGTAAGTCAAACCAAATAAAAACAAAACAGATTGTACAGGTGTGGTTTTGTGTGACTCAGGTGGGCCTCTCATAAAGAGGTGACACTCCCTGATTTTTCATTTGAATAGATGCCATGAAACTAATTTGAGATGTAACGATCTCAGTTAGCACCGAAGTCACACAGTGACTGAAGAACTTGGCCAACTGTGTAGATTTTATTGTACGGCAGCTTTTATATGTGTGCATTCTGTCATCGCTGCTTGTAATGATGGAGGGGAGTCTGCTTTGACACTGCGAAACAAATCTCGGCAACTGATTTGTGTCTTACATTGATTGCATGTGAGGAAAAAAATCTGGTAGTGCTGTTAACTGCTATCAGTTAAGTTTTTGGTTTTGTTTTTTTTTTCCAGTATGCTGAAGAACAATTGCAAAAATTGCCCAGGTTGCCTTAAAGTTTTAAGATCACTGAACTCGTCTTTCAAAGTTCAGTGAACAGCCCGGGCACCAGCTTTTTTAAAGTAGTTAGTTAGTCACCGACTATTTTATTTTCACTTGTTTTTGTGAAAACGGGACATTGAAAGCTCAGCAGTAGATAAAACAAACTTGGTAAAACAGATATGTTTGCAGTGTCGTCACGTACATGCAATATTTCCTGCTTGATCTCAGGTTGGCACATGTAAGATTTTCTCACTGGCATGTCGCCGCGTTTAAAAACTATGACTGTCCATGCTTTTATTGTTCAGTAATAATTACCACGTTTTAAAGTATGTCCCTCTCAGGAAACCATGATCAGGTTTGCTTTATATACTGACACAGACAGTGACGTAGTTTAAACGTGCCACGGCCGCAAGTAGTGACGTTACGTGATAATGGTCAAAGTTAATTCAGACTGATTCCATTATGTCAATTAAACCATCACCCAGTTCACCGGAATAACAGTTTATTAAATGTTTATGTCGCTGTGGCACAGAGTGAGAAAATCCTACATGTCTGTCAAGGTGTCCGACTTGTAATTATGCTGCTTTTTGTCAATGTACATCTGCCAAAATCGTTCACGTTCACCGATCCATACACCAAAACGGACATTTATACACCGGAGAAGAGCATAAAATGAAATAAATCAAATGTTTGAGAGAAAAAAAGGTCATGATTGCAAACAACTCTGTCAACACTTCACCTCACTGACTAGCTCTGCAATATGGAGTCACTGAAGAGTTGATGATTACGTCCCTTTAGGATTGAAATATATAAAATGATTACATTTAAAGATGGAGCCCTCAGAAACAGCCATAAGCTCGCGACAAAGTAATAACCTGTTAAAGTCAAGCTTGGGGACATTCAGTCTTGATAAAGTTGTCAATCTCACACATCCCATCCTGTGCGCCATTGCTTGCTTCATGCTTGTGTAGGCGTTTTTTTGTTTTTCTGTGCTAAGACGTGCACCTGGCCTCGCTTTCCCCCCCCCGCTTTGCTTCTCAACATCCTTGGCCTATATTCTTCAGTCTGAGCTACACCCTCAGGACTAAATAAAATCTCAAGGTCGCCATTGGACTTTCTTGCCAAAGGTTAGTTGAGGAGATCGATGTCACTCACATGTCTGAGATGCTCAGCCGAGCATGTAAACATCTGCAGAAATGCAACTTTTGTGTGCGGCCTGGTCTCACCAAATGGTATGTTAATAACACGCGTGTGTGTTAAGTCACTGTGAGAGTTATCAAAACACACAAAAGAGCAAGAAAGTTTGCACACGGTTGGTTGACTTTGGCTGAGAAGTTACTAAATGTTTTGAACTCACTAAGTTAAGTGACATCTGTGACGTAAAAAGGATATTTTATCCCAACTATGTTGTTTCTGTTTAGGAAATCCAGCTGACTAAACTTAACCAATGTGCATTTGTAGATGACGTGACTAAGATAAGAAGTGATCGAAGTCACCTTTGTTGTCCTTCTGGCACGTGTGAACGTCAGAGAATGTGGACTGTGATAAATGACAGGAAAAAAAAAAAAAAAAAAAAAGCTTCAAATTTGTAAAATGACACTTGGAAGTACCTTAAAAGTGACGTGCTATTTATTCGTCATCCCATGAGGTCACGTTGGCTTTTATAGGCTGGATGCAGAAATTCCAGCTAGCTGAGCTGAAGGTGTCCAGCAACATACTGAACACAACAACCTGGGTGGTATTGACCTTCTCATCTAACTCTGGCCGAAAAGAGCAAAATTAAAAACCTCAACACGTAAATAATACATTTAAAAAGATATTTTTTCATGTCCCAACCTCTGGAGCTGTTTTTAAACTCCGGGACATTCTGCTTGATGCCTCTAACCAAAAAAAAAATGGCTTCTTGTGGCGTGCTTTTGGTTGTTGTGCTCTTAGTTCAACAGAAGTCAGACTCGGTTTGGAAGGATTTCTCAAACCAAATCTTTGCTTCTTTTGTCAGTCTGTTTCATGGGGAAACTCACCCTCCAGAGCTTCTGTGTCATTTTTACATTCCATTTTACATTACATACACTACAATTGTACACTCATTATTTCTGCATTATAGGTGCATTGAACGTTTATCAATAATCCTTTTTGCCTACCTGACAGACAATTACCAACAGAAACATTTGGTCAACATGGTGGCTTTTCCAAATTACCAGCTAACCTGTACGAATTTAGTTTCTGCTTCTTACATATAAATATTGGTCCACATTTATTTTTAATGTCTACTTGGATAAAGTTCCACTTATGCACCTTTCGTCATTAGTATCTCTAATGTTACACACGTGCGAAACACTTCCGATGCACATTTTGCACATTAAAGCCACCATGAATCACTGCAGTACAGCAAGTTTAGGCAAAATGTGCCTGAATAAACTATAAAGAGAATATGGACACGCGGGAATAAATCTGACCTGGGTTCCTCACATAAAGCATCTGCGCTGTGTGGTAACGGAGAGAAACTGTGAGCTGATTTCATAATCTCCATCTGAGTAAACTCTGATCCTTTAATCTGATACGGAAATCTGCAGCGCTTCCAGAATCCTCTCGTTCAGTCCTCACTGAGCCACGACAGGAACATCCAACATCCTTACTGTAACACATTTTCTATTATATCTCACATCTCTCTCTCATCACACATTCACCTCAGGAAAGAGATGAAGACGATGTTTTACCTTTTGTGTGTGTGTGCGTGTTTTGTCGACGACTTTTTCACAAGTCATTATTCTGCACCTCGTTTTCCAGGCACATCGTGGTCTGTGGTCATATAACACTTGAGAGCGTGTCCAACTTTCTAAAAGACTTCCTACACAAGGACAGGGATGATGTCAATGTAGAAATTGTTTTTCTCCATAAGTAAGTACAAAACAGCAAAAAAAAAAAAAAAAAAAAAAAAAAAAAACAACAAAAAAAAGAACAATAATAGTCTCGTCAGGAAATGAGAAATTTAGAAATTCCTCTACAGATGTAAGAGTTTCTCTTTAATCCTCTCAGTATTTCCCCTAATCTTGAGCTGGAAGCCTTGTTCAAGCGGCACTTCACCCAGGTGGAGTTTTACCAAGGGTCCGTCCTGAACCCACACGACCTGGCCCGAGTGAAGGTAACTGACAGAAGACTCATTCCTCTGTGGCTCAGGGGGAAACTGTTGTACCCCAATCTTTACTCTATAGTTGGTCCAGTGTGTAAGATTTAGTGGCAAAATTCTTCTACATTCTTCTCCCCTGTGAGATTTTTCTTTCTAGGATGGCGACGGTATGAGAATTACTTATTCTCACTCGCTCACTTGTGCCTAAACCTGCCAACCAAGATGAAGGCAACAAGTGGTGTTTATCACAAATGTGACAATTGAGATTTTGTTACTAACATTGATATATTCTTATTACAAGGAAACCACAGTAAGATACAGTAAGAAGCATTTTACTATCTTAATCTTAATAATTATGGCCAACATCTCAACCCCCCAATTTTATTTTTTTCTCAAAATATTAAAATATTTGAATGTATAAGCCATTGTCATCCAAATTAAAACAGAGAATGGCTTAAAAATGTATTTCAATTTACGTGAAATGAATATAGAATAAATGAAGGCTAAAGTTAAATTAGACAATAATCTGCTTTTTGGATGTGCACTAGTGATATCCAATCAGAGACGGATTACGGCAGGTTGTGACTTTGGCTTCATTAGAAAAGTATTATTAGGGGTTAGGAAGACTCGCTCACCCCTTTCATGTGCGTAGGGAAACTTAAAGACGCATCCGGGATGCGAGAGGCCCTCTCTTGAGCCAGTTTTTTGTGTGATTAGATCCCCCCTAAATCCTACACACGGGACTTTAAAGCAGCGGCGTCGGTGGGATCATGTCTGTTTTCCGTGTACGACTTTACTTCCAGATTGAATCAGCTGACGCCTGTTTGATCTTAGCCAACAAGTACTGTGCCGACCCCGACGCTGAGGATGCGTCCAACATCATGAGGTAAGTCTGCCTGTGACAGCCGCAGGTAACCCTGACACATATTACAGCTGATTTTAGAAATATTTAGAGCTTGAAATATTTGGAATTTGTACCTTTTTTTGCTTTTTGTTGCATCACAGACACCACCGGCTCATCTTTCCTATATCTATTTCACTATCTAACAATACCAAAACTTGAAAATGCTAAATTATTGAAGAGGAAAACTAAATAAAAAACACAGAAGCTGATAAATCCTACAACAGCATGTACTCCAAACTCCCGACAGGTACTTGGAAATCCAGACACAGTAGGCTGGGATAGATGAAATGTTTCCCTCTGATCTTCCTTCCAAAAGTGAAGGAAGATCATAAATGATTATGAATAATGAGCTCAGCTCCCACTTCTTCCTGGGATTAAATTGTGCATGTTGGTGTTGGCTCTCGTCGTAATGAGAGGGTCTCGACGCAGACAGGCCCCCGTTTGCTCACATTTTCCTTTGGGTCAACAATGGAGAACTTGGGAAGCGAGATAAAAAAATATTGCTTCATCAAAGGAAACAAAAAACAGGTTTAAATTCCATCAGAGTAAGTTGCCATCTGCTGAGCTTCCATTTCTGTTAGGAATATACGGACATGTCCTTTTTATGATTTGCACTAGGGTCATATCCATCAAGAACTACCACCCAAAGATCCGAATCATCACTCAGATGTTGCAGTACCACAATAAGGTTGGTACAATCTCTTACTAATCAGTTATTGGTATATTTGGGTGAGATTGAGCTGTTGTAATTTAGGTTTGAAATATTTTATTGTTTGATAGTTTGTGTCCTAAGATCCCTTTTTTCTGTTGTCCTTTTAGGCCCACCTTTTGAACATCCCGAGCTGGACCTGGAAGGAGGGCGACGACGCCATTTGTCTTGCGGAGCTGAAGCTCGGCTTCATCGCCCAGAGCTGCCTGGCTCAGGGTCTCTCCACCATGCTGGCCAACCTGTTCTCCATGAGGTCCTTCATCAAGGTAAGCGCAGCTAACACTCATCCACCTGGTGAATGAATGTCCCAGCATCTGGTGGGTTGGTGGGAGGGAACCATTAAAAATATCCATTGCTTTTTTTCTTTTTGTTTAGTTATATTTGAAAGAAAAAAACAAAACAAAAAGCATTGATAAAAGTCATTGTGATGAATCATTGCCACAGATAGAGGAGGACACATGGCAGAAGTATTACCTGGAAGGTGTAGCCAATGAGATGTACACCGAGTACCTGTCCAGTGCCTTTGTAGGCTTGTCCTTCCCTGTCATTTGCGAGTAAGTACGCTGAAATATGGACTGTTCAGAATTAAACGTATGTGGCTTTGACTTCCTTTCCTCACACACTTTTGGATCTGCTTTTCGTATATGCAAGAAATTTGTGAATTTAGAACGGGTCTCTTAGTTTTTATATGAAGAGTAGAAGTGTAAGAGTATAAAGATGTTCTATGGAAGCTCAAAGTGGCCTTGATTGAAACTGTTTTTGTTTTATTTATCTCAAGTTTATTAAATAGTTATCTTCTAATTTTAATGATAACAAGAAAACCTGAAATCGCATTAACCATAAAAAAATAATTGTAATAATAATTGCATGAATTCTTATCATACAGTTACTCTCTTTTGCAGACTCTGCTATGTGAAGCTAAAGCTACTCCTAATAGCTATAGAATACAAGTCTGATCAAAGGGAAAGCAGGTAAGTGGCTGTATCAGAAGTATCTGTATAGTTAATATTATTGTCAATATGACCCAAAACTGAGCAACTTACAAAAAAATGATCCGGAGGGATAATAAGAATTACAAGCCAGAGGATAAATATTAAGTTTGATTTCGGGATGAGCTTTGGCTCTAAGCAAACTGAAGCTTTGTGTCAGTTTCATTTGAAGTTTACCACGATCTGCCTTGATCAACTTAATTTAATAAATGGAGGAAATCCTGCCAAGCGTGTTGCAAAATAATCAGCCAGCATGTGCCATTGCCAGTGATTAGTGCAAAGCCTTGCAAAGTTTGGGATATAATTTTCCTGCGGAGCCATTTTTGCTCTATTAAATCCCCCCAGCACCCTGATCAACCCTGGAAACCACGTGAAAATGGAGGAGGGGACCCTGGGCTTCTTCATTGCCAGTGATGCCAAGGAAGTAAAGAGGTGAATGAATGGGATATAATATTAAAGATAAACAGATGTCACCACATTGTGAGGCAAGCAGCAAAGAACAGCAGCTTGTGTTGTATAGCTGGAGACACTAGGTGGCAGTAGAGTTCTTGAACACTTAAAGTGTGGCTCATTTGAAGTAATTTAAGCACTATTCAGTGGCAAGTTTACATACTGTAGAGTAAGTCAGGTGTAATTGAGCAAACAATTAAATGTTTGACTGATTTCATAAATATTTTCATTATGTTGAGAATATTTTCGCTCACTGTTTTCATCCCTGTCTCTCTCTCCCTGTAACTGAGAATGAAAAAAAAAAAAAATTGCAATTTATAAAGTGATATTATTAGTTAGCTTTATCTGTGTTTCTCCAGGCCAGGTACACTGTAGGACTCAAAGGTAGTTCAAAAGTATGTTAGGTCACTGTTAAAACATGACTCTTGTGTGACCTCATGCTTTCTGATGAAATATATCCCTGCGCCTCAATTTGAACACTTTAACCGCTTAATATTAAGAAACTAGCTCAACATCCGCTGTAACATTTTAACTGCTCCACTTCAGCATGCTGGATAATTGTTCCGGGCTTCCACAGGGCGCTGTTTTACTGTAAAGCCTGTCACGATGACATCACCGATCCCAAAAGGATAAAGAAATGTGGATGCAAGAAATGTAAGTGACTGCATTTAAAAACATTCAGTCTCAGTCTCACATCTCAGTTCACTTAATTAATTAATTTGCCCAACTAAAATGAAACAGCACTCAGTAGCCATCAGTCTAGTCTTGTGATGACTTACATAGCCCAGAGCTCCTGCATTAATTAGCAATTTCTTGGAATTATTGGATTTCTTTCCACGTTCAAAACAAATAGGTGAACTCCAAGTTCTCCCTGTAAAACTACATTTAGGTCTCCAGACAGAATATTAAGAGAATTATTCCACATTTAGTGCATATTCTCTTTTCCATGTGATTCCCACCTGCAGCAGAGTGAAGTGAGAAATCAGGCTGTTCAGCTCCTCTCAGACCAGCTGTGATTACAGTTTAAATGTACATTCTGTCTGTTTGGATGTTTGGATGTTTGCCGGTTATTCTTTTGTACAATTGCAGCCTGGGCTGATCCACTTGATTTGATAATAGTGTTAACAGGCTCTCGAAGAGGCCGTTAATGCCACACATACCAAGGTGGATGTGTGTTTGTGTTTCTACACGCTGTGAACTTTAATACACTTTGTTTTGTCTTAACCGTTATAGTTGTTAGCTAATTTTAACATGTGATGTATTCTCTTCCTGCTGCTTGGGAACTTGGCACACTTTTCTTAAACAATTCACTTTATAGTGATATATTGTGAGTAATATGGAGTCATTTCCCCTCTGAAAAGAAAAACAAAACAAAACACAGCCTGCTCTCCCTTTATTGACGCAACCTGTGTGGATGTTACTGTAAATGTTGCATGCACAATGGTTGATGCTGCCTGGACCGTCCCTGTGTCATGTACACGTCATCTTTGAATGAAGAAAAACAAAAATCAGCAACGAACAGATCTGTAACAAGACCCAGAGATAAGATAAACTATATGCGATAACTTTCTATACTTGTTTTTAAAAAGATTTTATCCATGATTGTCTGAGTGAGTAGTACTGCAGATTACCACCAGGTGTCCTCGCAGTCTGTTGACAAACTCTCCCTGCAAGCAGACAACAACTAGAGGGCCACCACGATGAGAAATAAGGCACATTCTGACAATGTTTATGAAAGGAATAAATCATTTGACACATACCCCAGAACAGGCTAATTCGCTGAGATGATTGCACAATTTCTCCCAGCACATCTGATGCCAAGGATGTGGTCAGACATAGGAATTTGTTGTGGGGAATGTTTTACTTGAGAATGTCAAATGAATTGATGGTCTCATACAGTTTTGTACAAGCGGAACTTGTCGTTTTGGTCTGCTCCGGATGCACTGGATCTATCCCGGCCCAGACAACAGTCTAATGTGAGCCATTGTCACGTTTGCTTAGACCTCCTTCTGGAGAAATTCCTGCTATTTCATGACAGAGTTCCGATTAATTTGCTGGAATTAGAAACAGTACAAACATTGACAGAGGGCTGTAAGACTGTAACGTGCTCAGATCGCTTCTCATCACATAGCAGACATACAGTAAGGTTGTCAGGGTCATGCTGAGGTGAAGTCAGGAAGTCAAGAGGAAACTCGCCCAGGAATTGTTACTCCTGCTGTCGGCAGAATTCTCGACCTGCACCCCCACTCACGTCACATTTTTACCTCGGAACCACGTGACTCTCTGACCCTGTGATATTTTCCCCGCTCGTCCCAGACATAGCCTAAACCACAAAAAAACAAGAAAGACATTCCTAATCTTATCCTGTGCATCCCAGCAGCAGCCTTTCCTCTGTGCCCTGTCTTGCCTTTGTCCACTCTCCCTCCAGAATGACCCTCAGCACTAACCTGCTCTTCCTCTCCTCTCGTCTCCACCCGTGACTGTAGCCAAGACACCCGCCTACAAGAAAATGAGACTGGCATGTTGTTTTGATTGCGGTCGCTCAGAGCGGGACTGCTCTTGCATGCCAGATAGTGTGCGTTGTAACGTGGACTCCCCCCAGCGTGACATCCCACTCTCTGCTGTCTCTGATAACGATTGCTCAACCACTTTACGTGCCTGTAAGTTGTCGCCATGACATGTGCTCCTCAGTGTTTGTAACGGACGCTGTGTTAGCCGTGCGGTGTGTCGTTAGCCCGTGTGCTGTCTAGCTTCAGCAGCTGTGTTGTCACTGTCGTGGATATACATGTTGCTTTGCTTGTCGCTGCATTTGGAGGTGACGTTTAGCTGTGCGCGAAGCATGCCAGTGTACTGTTTTGCTGGTGTTTTTTCACAGAATGTGAATTCAAATTGACCAGATCAGCGGTCACCATTGGCAACATTTTTTGCAGAGTGTGCAAACTAATTCCTCGTTGTGAAAATAGCTTCCACCCTCCAGTGACCTCACATGTATATCCCCAAGAATTAGAGCTGAGGGGCCATGACAAATGTACAGCTGTGCATCCCTGATGCAAATGCACACTCAAATATGGGAATCCTAGTGGATAATTTGCATGCGTTACTTAATAAAATGATTTATTTTGGTGTTGGTGTACAAGTGCTATAACGATGTCACTGGAGACGGCAACGTCATACCAAGAATAACCCAAATAACATTCACGTAATCCTAATTTTTCACTACCGTACCCTCCAGAAATGGGTGATCAGGATATGAGCTATTTATATGAATAAACGCCACTGACAATTAATTAAAATGGGGCAGTTTTGCGAGCACCTGAGGGGATTATTTGAGCAAAGCAGTACATATTGAGGTTAATGTACTGGTTTTATTAAATTAAGATCAAAAGCTCGTACCCCCACTGAGGATGAAATCTCTATCTTTTTGTTTTCTGCACACGGAAACTGGGTTTTGAGCTTTGTCTGTTAGTTGTGATACCGATTAATTTGCTCAGTAAGATGAACTGAATGATGTGGAATAAAAACTGTATTGTATCGCATTTAAAAGAGGAATCAAAGTCGAGAGAATCGTACTGGATCGTATTGGATAATTGAGCTGCACGTGGGTTCTTAATTCAAGTGTGATTCCCGTTTTTAAGCCAGAGGGCATCTGAAATTGTACTGATGTATCCCGTAAGGCATGAAAAAAATGTGTCTTGGGTTTGCAGAGCCTTGATACAATTCGCTGGAAAACATTGCAGAGTGTCATGCAGTTTAAGCGAATGTGCCTTGATCAAAGACCGCTTTGCGTATAGCTGAAGATCCCTGGGCATGTCCACCCCTCGACATGTCTTCCAGGGTGACGTGCTATGAGCGTCGCCCGGCTAGCTCAGCTCAGGCAGCGCTCCGGAGTTGCTGTCGACACGGAGTGGGAGAAGCGCGGAGCGAGGCCTTATACGGCCTGACACGGAAATTATGTTTGCATTTTCATTTTTGGAGCGCTACCGGTCGTCATGAAACTCAGCCTGACAGTTCCTAACCACCAGGCAACCGAGTGCCCCCGCCCCTCTCCTCCTCTCTGGTTGTGGGACAGATGCTAGCCTGTTAGTCCTGTGACTCTGCTCGCGCCCTCCGATCGCAGGCGACAGATGCCAGGACCAGCAAGGTCCCTGTTTGAACATTGCTGTCACTGTCCCGCCTAAAGCCCAACGCATGACCTTTATTATAAACAAGGGGTTGAAATAAGGTACTAATGAGCATGTGTGGGACTCACGGCTCCAAAAAGTGGCTCAGAGAGGATTCCACGTCTCTGTGCAGGTTGTGGCAGTGCAAAAAAATAAATAAAAATGGAATACAGGTTTTGTCAAATAATTGAAAAAAATAAAACAAAAAAAACAACCCCACACAAAAACACAGTATTGTCACATATCTCCTGATCATTATTTCAAGTTTCAAGATAAAACCAGATGAAAATGGGTCATGTGTGTTGTTGATATCATGGGTAAACTCCATGCAATGACTAGAATTCAGTGTATGATGTAGTAAGAACCTAAATTCCATCAACATCAATAGCTTTTTAAGGCTACATACATTATACGAAAACATTGATGGGGCAAATAATCTGCTACTATTTGGAAATTACTTCATTTTTTTATTCTAACAAACATAAAATTATTATGTTTTTCTATGTTTCTAACCAGATTCATCACAATTTTAATCTCCACATCTTGACTTCGACACACCTTAAAACACTGATATTGATGCACTGTTTGAGGCTTTATTTGTCATCGCTTTGACCATATTGTCTTCAGACATCATATTTTATTATCGTCGTTATTTTTTGTTATTGTTAATGTCTTTTATGGAAAATCTGTCGGTTTTCAGTGCTCTATTGTCTTCTTATTTGCTTTCATTACAACTTCTTCTTCCTTGTAACCTCTCATCTGTCTCTGCATTTTTCTCAGCTAAGAATAGCTATAATGGATATATCAAATCAAGTAAGTTTTCATTTCCATTCTCTCACTTTTGTCCACCAACCCCACCCCTTCCATGTGTACACTGTCAGCCATCACCACTTGAACTGTCTCCAGCCTGTTGTATTTCTTTGTTTGCTGCTCGTTGCTCCGTCCGGTCTGTCATCATCCATCATCGCATTTCACTGGCAAAGCATCAGGGAAATTCTTTCTCAGCCGTTCGTGTTGGTTCTTAGTTACAGCTTGGCAGTAGATGGTGCTACTGCTCTATTGTGCACGGTGAAGAATTAACCTCATGTGAAAATGCGACATTAAAAGAAAATGTGTGCAAAAACAACCAAAAAAAAAAAAATATATATATAAGGAGGGTATCCAGACAGGAGGGCCTTTAGAAAGAGTTAGTATTTTCTCAGTTGCGACCTACGTGGAGCGTCCACTTTAACAGGTTCGGTGATAGGCAACACATCTGCCACAACATGCCGTCCTGCAGAAGTGCTGTGCGTGTTTGACACGGGGCAGATGAATAGTGGAGGTCAGGAGCAGAGAGGATAATCTGCTAGACAGCTGACTGTTGAAATAATCATCTCTCTCCTCCAGCTTTAGCTCCCAGCCATGCTTGTCGGAGTAAGTGGAGCACTTTTCTTCTCCTTTTGTCTGCTATCTTTACTAGTTTTACCTGTAGCGGAGCTGTATGCCTCCACATCTCAGACACGGCAGAGTGGACGCACTCCTCCCTCGTCAGGCCTAAGCTGTGTGAAGCAGCTCGTGGTTGTTAATTCACACTGTCACCTCCTTGTTCTTATGGCATAACAATTGCTGGAACACCTGAAAGCATACTTACTAATTCATGTTTATTATGAATATCAGAGCGAATGTCAAATCCAGCATTTCATCAGTGGCTGTGTTAAGTGGTATTTAATAAAAATGAGTTTTTTTAATTATTCAGCTATTAGCATTCTTGTGCCAGAAAGGATTACCCCTGAAAATCAGTGATTGTACTTTAATTATGATAAGAGTCATGAGATGTTTTATTCACACTGCAGGTCTTATTGAAGTCAGTTCAGATCAAATCCTGTGGTGTGCTTAATGTGCAGCTTAAAGGGTCAGTTCACCCAAATCACAAAGCAAGTGTTTTAAAGCTCAGCCCTGCTGGTATCTACTGTACTTCTTGGAAAACCCATTATGACTTCTGCCTCCAACCAGAACAATGAGCTACTTTAGGATTACAAAGACACATTCCAAGACCCTCTAAGGTTCAATGTTGTGACCACCACAAGTAAACTTCAATTTTCCTTCATTATCCCGGGATACAAATCTCCACGGCACATAAAGTCACTATTACTGAATTTAGTGAACTGGCCCTTTTTAACACATATATTAAACTCAAGAATCTACTCGCACTGATCTAAATCCTGACTCCTCTTCATTTAGCAGTAAACAGCGGCCCTCTGATCCAGTCTTCAGCTTACCAATACGAGTCAGCTAAACTGAACCCCGACTCGGCCAGCGAGGTCAGTGGGGGTCCCTGCAGCGGCGTTGCTGCTCTGTCCGTCCCATTAGTAAACAACCGCAAAGGGGGCCTGCTCCCCCCCGCTGAGCCCCCTGCTCTGAGACCGAGCTTCCCGGGCTCCGGAGACCTGGGCCAGGTGGGGCAGCGACCTGGGTCTGCAGAGGAGGCCGGCCGGCTGCAGCGGGCACGCAGCCTTCCAGTGAAATACAGATATCACTCCAGTAACGCTGCACTCTGTCACAGGCACTGTAAGGGGCCACCTCCCCCCGCTCCCCTCGGCGTGTGTGGCAGGGCCCAACCCAACAACAGCTACGACCGAAGCATGTGCTTGCCAGGCTGGAGTGGTTGCATGTGTAGCATTCCTTACTAATGACCCAGTGTGTGTGCAGCTGTCAGCTGTGAAGCATTAAATATTGAACAGGCCGAGCAAGATGTGAAGGGCCAGTGTGTTGGAGCATCCCTCTCCTCTGGAAGCCCCCCCACACTTCACCATATTCCATTATGGATGGTACTCCTGGACGTGCTAGCAAAATTCTCTGTTCATCTGCACACGAGTATGATTTTGGAAACTTTATTACTTTTATGTCAGCTGTTTTAGCTTAATTTTTTCTAAAAATAAACAGTCAAAAACTGTTTCTAATTACTGGACAGGGGTAAAAACTGGCATACGCTCCCTCCAAAGAGCTCTGTGCAGTGTGTGCAGTGATACAATGTCCAAGGGGGATCTCAGCTGTACATAAATCACTCTGGCAAAAGGGCCGAGCTCATTATATGAGCCAATGGCGTCACTCCCAACACGAAGAACGACCAGCAATCCAGACTGGGCTCCAGTATTGGCACAAAAGCAGCCTTATTTATCGTGCTAAATTCTTTATATTTGTAGGTTATTGCCCTGAATAAATGAGACTAATGTAAGCAATTAGCATGGCCGAAGAGAAGCTCTTCATGTGTCAGTCCGAGGAAATTTCTAAAATATTAGAATATTACAGGCAGTTAATATGCTACATTATATTTTAACTGTTTGACATGTGGATAGCAGCAATTTTCTGGATTAGAGTATTTTTAAACAAGCTCTCCAAGATCACAAATTGGCACTTGGCATGTCAGTTGATGACGGTGTTGTGCATGTTTGCATCCTCATACACAATCATGCAGATGTTCCGCTAACGACTCCTGTTGGGCTGTTCGCCGTTGCGCAATAGTTAAAGTGTCCCGTCCACGCCATCTTGTTCACCCTGCCTCTCTTCCCGATCTGTGTCTCCGTAACCGCATTATCTCTCTAACTTCAGTGACCTCGAACCCGTGCTGTGCCGCTGTCTCTTCTGCTGTCACACATTTGAAGTTTTGCGTGTGGTCTGATAATGCGCTCACTAATACCTCTGCCTTCTGTTGCAGTTGAAGACGACCAATGCTCGGCATTATCGCCCAAAAAAAAGCAGCGTAATGGAGGCATGAGAAATTCTCCAAACTCCTCTCCCAAGATCATGAGGTAGGACGTCAGTTCTAACAGGTTCTGCCTCGTCATTGTGTTTTACAACAGCACAGATTTATTTGTAAAAGTTTATTAAACTCTGATATGCACTCTCATTATATTTTAACATTTTCTTCAGGGGCCAAATTTAAACCTATAATACAGATTAGTTTTTTGTCCACTTGGGGACATAAATAATCCATAAACACACAAATTATATTGACGCTACTGGATTTGTGAACAAACAGTTGCCTGTTCAGAGAGAATAACTGATTTTTTTCACTGCTAAATGCTCCGTGGTGTTCACTTGCTAGTCACTAGCTTTGTCCGTCTCCTGTTTGTTTTTCACGTTTTATGTCACTTCAACACATGGACAATCATTTTCACAATACGCAATACCTCATTGTCAAAGATAAAGATGGACAACACGTCGCCACGTCCTCCCATTGTACAAAAATCAAGCCAAAATATCTGCGATATGAGCACAGCTATTGTGCACTTGTGACATCATGTGGATCTGGAGTCTGGAACCCACCTGCCCAATCACAAGCTGAGCTCAGCTGTCAGTCATGATGTTTCAGTTTTTTAGAGCATCAATCAAAATTAATACTTTTAACTGCACTAGCATGATACTTAAAACAACAGAAACCATCTTTGGGAAAATTTATTAGAGGAGTACTTTTAGTTTTTAGTTTGGCCCTAGTTCTACTAATGACCTGTACTGGAGCCAGCCACCAGAGGGCGATAGAGAGGCTCTGGCATCACTTGACACAGTTGGACAAGCGTCAACTGAAAACAGCATGCAGAGATGAAATATTTTCACACTGTATTAAGTGAATTCAGGATATACTTTGAGCAAACCTGAGGCGAGTGTTAAAAGGCAAACCCAGGCGGTTTCGGTGTGTTTTCAGTCATCGATGTCCACTTTGAATTAATTGTGTTTTATGATGAGTGTACAATGTAAATGAGCTTGTCTTATTTCTTTTTTTTAATTTAAAAGAACATGATTCAGGGATATTCACGTGTTTTTTTATTCTTTAAGTAAGCAAAATGAGTGTAAAATGTCCTTTCTCCACGTCTTGAGGTTGTTTAGTTTTTTAGACTAAATGCTGGGAAACGTGACAAATTAAAATGGGGCTTGATTTTTGTTGTTGTTTCTAGAAGTATAAAGTGGTAGAAATAAAGGCCGGAGCATGCTAACTACAGTAAATATCTCTGCAACAATGCCTTTCTCATAATATCAACACAGCTCGACAGCATGTATTAGCATGGAAGCATCGTCAAGAAAGTGTGGGTTTGGCAGTAGATGAAATCTACTGTATTTTCCCGTGTTCATGGCAAAGACTTCAGAACGGCTCTCTGCCACAAGGTTCCATGTGGTTACCAGACTGCAGCTTTTAAACAGGCCTGGCACTAATGACAGCGCCAGCTAGCCAGAGAGACTCTAAAGGGTACATCGCCCAAGGCTATTCATCTATTGTCAGATCCCTCTGAGCTGTTTTCAGCACGTAAGGCTATGGATGATATGTATCATCCCAATGAGAGGCGAATTCAAATGCTACCTTGCTTTTATCTTGTCCCGTGAAATTACATCGATGCTTATTGATTTTGACTGAAGACAACACTGTTATTCAACAAGAGGCCATTACAGGGATGGTAATAGTAATAGTCATTGTCATTAAGTGCCACGTTATTACGAGGCAGGGCAACAGGGAGTCCTGCTGCCCGATGTATACAAAGTGGATCCGTGCAGATAAAACTGGATTAAACCTGACATGACTTTATATTCCCACTGCTATTTATTTGACATTTAGAAATTAAATCTACAAATATCTGTATTGTTTAACACTGTGGCACGCAATACAGATAAGCAATAGTGTGCTAGTAATAAAAATGAATAGATATAATACAAATTCAGTATCAGTATCGAACAAATCAGTGTTTATTTGCATAATTTAGCATTTTCCTTTGATCCGCAGCGCGTTTGATTGTTTGATTTGGTTCAAAGTGGAGTCAAAGTTGATTCGCTCCAGGTGATTCCTAGGCTCTTGGGTAACAAAACAAGGGGTTTTTAATGCTGTAGCCACCAGCTAAATATCAGCCCACCAAGCCGGTCCATCTACTTGTCATGCTAATACGCTCCACAGCACAGGTGGATGTGCTGTTTCGTCCAGCGTGTAGGCAGCAGACATGCCAGATAGGGATCCACTGAGACAGCCTAAGGGATACTTCGCTGCATCAAAAAAAGGGGAAAAAAAAACCCCATCTTGGTGTATATTATATCAAATGTGTTTTTACAGGACCTGCGGCCTTGAGGCCTTGGTAAATAAGTAATGATCAACAGATTGGCTGTGGGTTTTGAGGAGCAAGCCTTTGTCAGTTTGCATGATGGGGAGGATTTGCAAAGACTTTGCCTGTCTTCGCTGCTTGTGCACTGTTGTAGTCAGCCAGCGCTCTGATGCCGAAATAGAAAAATTTACATAATATGCATGTTTAGCTTCCACTTTATGTCTCTTTCAGCTGTCAGCGCCCCCCATCAGAAGACACCTGGCTTTATGTGTTGCAGTCATGATGTATGAAGTCTTGTCAGGCACGTCATCCTACCACTAAAGCAGTGAATTACGGCACTGATCATTTTGAATTTTTAGAAGCGCGCTCAGGGAAGTGACACTCAGAGACACTCTGCGCCTCCGTGTAATGAAACGAACCGCACGGAAGAAGAAGAAGCTGTCTCCTGTTTCCAGATGTATCAGCAAACCATTGCGTCCTGTCTGGAACTTAGCAATGACGACCTCGCTGAAATTAACACCATTTCCACAGGCTCCTTGATGGGTCATAAGAGACATCTAATTGTGGGATGTCACAACGCGTTTGGTCACATCGGGCCGCACCATGACACACACGTCATGTCTGCTACAGCCCCGCTGAGGCAATTGGCAGTGCGGGATAGTGACAGGCCATCATGGCTGACAGTGAGCGAGAGCTATCTTGGCAGAGTTCTGCCTCACCAGTCATCTCCGCAAGGACAAACTGAAGTGACAGGAGCGGTGAAACATTCGACTTCTGATGAAATATTTAGCTGAGGTGTAAAACCACTAAATGCTTTCACTCTTATTAGAACTTGAATTTAAGACTCAAGAGCACAAGCTGACGATGTAGAGCACAACAAGAGTTATGGACATTAACTTTCAGGGATAAGCAGTGTTGAACGCACCTATTTGTTGATTAACACCACCGTTTATCAAGCAAAAATTTGAAACATTTTTTGGACCAAGCTGCTGTAATATGATTTATTATATTATTAGATCATTTTTAAGGTGAATATATTTGGGTTTTGAACTGGTCACCTTGACCTCTGATAAATTTTAATAAATTATTTTCACAATTTTCAGGCACTTTGTCAACTTTTATCCATATTCTAAACAGCTTAATTGATATCAATATGATCAATAATCAGCAAATGTTTAAAAAATTTCAGTTTTCTTAACCTGCTCTCCAGCATTTTCTTCTTTTGTGTTTATAAATGCTTTCACCAGCAACGTTTTTATGTGTAGACACTGTGTCCTTTGAAATTAAAATAGCTTTGACAGATGGGATTCTAAGAGGTAGAAAGTGGCAGACGAGACATTTCCTTCTCCTGCTACTCCCATTCTTGAAAGGACATCCAGGTCTTGCCTAGGGGTGTATAAGCCCAAGGCGGGCTTCTCTGGCTGCGGTCTCTTGGAGCCTGAGGGATGGTAGTTTCAGCTGACACTTTCATGCATACTTAACACGTTACTCAAAGTAACATTCTTTTAAAGTACTCCCGTGGATTAAAGAGGTGCTCCTCTTACGGTGAGAGGAGTTGAAGTATTTAAAAGGGTGGGAGTCCTCTGTCTGAGCCCTCTGTTTCTGAAGTGTGCATCTGTTCTGGCTCTGACGTGCACCTATAGTGCAAATGGAATTATGTTGGGCGGCACACAGTTTCTGTAGGTAGCAGTTACTGGTGGTGTCCACCACATCAGCTGGTTAAGGTTCTCCTTTAGTCTGTGTTGGTTTCCTTCAACAGTCCTTCATATTGTGAAGATGTGATCAGTTTGATATTTTATTTAGTTTTTATGTCCATGTTAATGATTCAAGTACACTGTAAACCAAAATGTAGCAGCTATAACTAACAGAAATGAAGTTTTTGTGGTAATATTTTACAATAGTAATAATACATTAATTAACATTAGTTAATAGTAATAAGCATTTACTAGTAGTTAATGTGCCATCTAATACTTTATGTTAAGTGAGGCACCTTTTGAATAGTTTCTAACCATACTATTAGCAGCAACAGTAAATACATTTTAGAAACATTAAAGGTTCAAGGTGTAGAATTTGGGATCATCTATTTTCAAACATGTAATATAATATTCATAACTAATCAAAAACCGTAGTGTACATGTAACCTTGGAATAATCGGTTTTAAGTTACATGGGAGAGGTTCTACTTTCCACAGAAAGCACCATGTTGCACCGCCCTGTTCAATCACAGACATTTTGACAAACCTTGAACCGTAATAATGCATTTATTAACCTGACGATCTAGTAATGCTCTTGGTGACCCTTATTGCAAAGTTAAAAACATGTGTCCCACAAATGAAACTTAATGGTTTTAAAGTACTGAATTGGTTCAAAGTAAACATGAAAATTTTTCATAAATGACATATTAACTGTGTGTGTGCGTGTGTGTGTGTGTGTGATATGCTAGGCACCTCCTTAGCATAGGTTGAGCCCCTCTCATAACTTCATATAATTCAGATAATATAATTAATAATAACTGTACTATACATAATAATAATTATGTACAGTTTTTTTTGTTTTTAAATTCCTCTACTTATTTTTTGGGATGTTTTTGTCTTTAATCTATTTGTTTCTTTGTTTTTAATCCAAATGTTTTTTGCAATATATACTGCAGTCATAGCTACAGTTTGCACAAAGTTGATATATTTTATTACATCAGTAGGAATTGTGTCCAAAGAACACATCACTCTGACAGGAACAAGCATGCTGTAACAGATACTCATGTCGACAGACCACTTTTAGTGGTCAGTGTTTAGTGGGACGGATGAAGTTCAGCGGGGAAATGGTTTTATAGTTCTGATGCTCTGTTTAAACATTAATACGCTTCATTTTGAAAAGCAAATACGATTGGGCAAATGGTTGAAATATTTAAAGTCTGGTCTGTTAAAGCTTTTACCACACAGAACACTCAAAAGCTGTATGCAGTAAGGGGGCGTAATTGCATCTCTGTGCTCATGCCAGTCAACGCAGTGTGTTGCTGCCATCTCCTTCCGCCTGGCTGCTGCTGCTGATGTCACTCTGCTTGATGACATGGCAGTTTTGTTGGCATTTTTGCAGATGGCCTTTGACAGGATTGAGCAATGAGGGGGTAAACGGATGTAAACTACTTTTTTTTTTTCTTTAAGTACAGCTCGTTTGTTTGACAATTCCTAAACCTTCTGATTGTCTATTGATAAATGTTCTGGAGAATTAAGGCTATTAAATATATTTCTCAGCTCAAATCATTGTGGATTTTGAAATTTAGAAGTGATTTAATTGAGTGCTCATCTTTACATCTAATTTTAATATTCCACTTAAACAAAACAACATTTTGTTGGCATTGTTATTGGTCTGCTTTATAATTATGTTAATGGCTGTATTTTTTGGGGTCCCAATGAGATTAAGAGCAATGAGGGGGTAAACGGATGTAAACTACTTTTTTTTTTCTTTAAGTACAGCTCGTTTGTTTGACAATTCCTAAACCTTCTGATTGTCTATTGATAAATGTTCTGGAGAATTAAGGCTATTAAATATATTTCTCAGCTCAAATCATTGTGGATTTTGAAATTTAGAAGTGATTTAATTGAGTGCTCATCTTTACATCTAATTTTAATATTCCACTTAAACAAAACAACATTTTGTTGGCATTGTTATTGGTCTGCTTTATAATTATGTTAATGGCTGTATTTTTTGGGGTCCCAATGAGATTAAAAATCTCTTTCTTAAGCGCTCAAAATGAAACAAGTGATTGCAGTTCAATTCAAGCAGTTCTGTCTCCAATCCACTCAAAATGGCTTCATAAGCATATCGTTTTATTTTAACAGTCAAACGCCAGGAACAAATTCCCTTAATCCACATCCACTATGTCTGATGTATTCTCTCCTCCCTGCTGTCTCTTTTTGTTTGATTAGACACGACCCGCTCCTCCTCCCGGGGAACGAGCAGATTGAGAGCATGGACGAGAACATAAAGAAATATGACTCCACGGGGATGTTTCACTGGTGCCCGTCCAAAGACATCGAGAAGGTCATCTTGGTGGGTTCTGCTCGGCACACGTCATTTGTTCCTGACACTCTCCTCCCCGGTGACGGATGTGTCACGTCACGTAACCCCATCAGAGGTTGACAGGGCACTTAAACACTATGTAATGAGGTGCTGGACATGTCATTTACTATATGGGGCCCACTACGTAGAACCCTTCCTGTTCTAATACATATGCCATTTTTCAAATTACTTTCATAGCCTTTTGCATTCATGAAGTGCATGAAATATTAGCTTAGTGGCCAACTGAGACAAGGGAAACCACTAATATTTGCCCAAAAAAAAATCCCTAACTTTTGCAATCTCTTGTCTTTTCTTTCCTCATCAGACCCGCAGCGAGGCGGCCATGACGGTTCTGAGCGGCCACGTGGTCGTGTGCATATTTGGAGATGTGAAATCGGCGTTGATCGGTCTCCGAAACTTCGTCATGCCTCTGAGGGCGAGCAACTTTCACTACCACGAGCTGAAGCACATCGTGTTTGTAGGTTCACTCGAGTACCTGAAGCGTGAGTGGGAGACTCTTCACAACTTTCCAAAAGTCTCCATTTTACCTGTAAGTGTAACAAATCACCCAGTTCATCCTAAAAATCGCTCCCATATGGAAATATGTTTTACAGCAAACTTGAAGTTGTTTTTAGTCATATCCTGTCAGTTTGTCTAACCCTTTATTCCAGACTGAAACCTTCACAACTATTGGATGGATTGCCATGTACCAACATTAGAGGAAAAGTCCAAATATTTTCAGCTTAAGCCCTGTGTCCCAGTTTTTGGTCTGTAACTTTCACAAAATGCATCTTTTTGAAAAATTTTCTCCAGTATATGATTTTGTCGCTAGGACCAAAAAGGCTCTACAATACAACTCAGAGGGCCATTGCATTGTAAGGCATTGTTGAGCTAAACAGTCCTAGTGTCTAAAGTCCATGCTGGAGTAATATATAAAAAAAAAAAGCATGCTCAATTAATGATACAATGTATCTCATTGACTTACTCTTTAATGCCACCATAACCTCGACATTTGTTCAGTAAATATCTCAAAACATCAATGATCCCATGACTTTGCAAGGCAAAATGTTGGTATTAACCTTACCTCAAAAATGAGCAATGTAATTTTTATACTTACCTCTAAAACAATCAAATCACTTGTTAAGGTTGGGGAAAGGATAGTATAGATCACAATAAAGCAAAACAATTTCTTTTTACCTGGTAGATGAAGGCGGGTGCAAAACGGCCACCAGCTGACTTTTATTCAGTGAAATAAAATATGAAAATTAATTCAGGTAGTAATTAAGTTATATCCAGATTGTTGGCAAGGTACTTTAGTACCATGTAAAAGTAATTTGTCTGTATTTTGACCAAGAATGAGAATTTTTATTGAAAAGTTTCCCTCTTGTATCCTGTAGGCGAGTTAACAAATGTTCTCCTTCACGTTTCCTCAAAGGGCACACCGTTGAGTCGGGCAGATCTGAGGGCTGTCAACATCAACCTCTGCGACATGTGTGTCATCCTGTCAGCCAATCAGAACAATATTGACGATGCATCACTGCAGGACAAAGAATGCATCTTGGCGTCACTCAACATCAAATCCATGCAGTTTGACGACAGCATCGGGGTCTTGCAGGCTAATTCCCAAGGTAAGGAGCGCCCTATCATAGTTCACTGCACTGCCTAGAAGGGACAGGGCCCTGGCACAGAATATATACCTCACTGGGTGTTGCCTGGCTGACCTGGTGTCACTGTGTTTGACAGTAAACCTTACTGACTATTCCTCAGGTTACTGTAAGAACTGGTTTCTTCACAAACCTAATTGGTGGCAACAGCGCACGGTGAAGGCACAAAGCCTTACCTGCCTTACACATATTTCTGTATTCCAGTATACGGGACAACTATGGAAATAAAAATGTGTATAATTTATGAATATCACCACTTTTCAAAACTTAAGCACACACCCTTAGCTTGAGATGGCCTTTGATAACGGTCAGACTTTCGCATTGAGAGAAATGCTTTTAGAAACCTTTTGACCTGAGGAGCGAGGGGAGAAATCCCTGCCAATGTCATTATTTCCCTAATACATGTATGACCTCACATTTGCCTTAGTCAGCAGTAAGTGATGGATGTCAAAGCACGGCCCATGTATAATACATAAGCATCACTGATTTAATGTGCTTACTTGTCAGTCTGAGGAAAGCAAGAAATGTCAATTTGATTTGAATTCAGTCGTGCGTCAATTTTTTTTTGTGCTCCACGGTTCAATACTGTACTTTCATTAAAGGTTTCCATCTTCGTGTGCTCATAAAATGAAACAGAATGAGCCGCGTGTCACATCTTTAATATATGGACTAATGCTGGACCTTGTCAGGTTTACAGCAACGTCGCACTCAGCAGCTTTAGCCGAGGCTGTGAATGAAGGGAATAGCCCCCACGTTAGTTCTGCTTGCATGTTTGTAGCCTCTGACTAAGAACTGAGCATTGCTTTAACAGATGTGTTTTATTTATATTATGTGTCCATTAAGGCTTCACACCACCAGGGATGGATAAATCCTCTCCAGAAAATAGCCCAGTGCACGGAATAGTAAGGCAGACGTCTGTCACCACTGGAGCAAATATTCCCATCATAACGGAACTAGGTATGTTTGCCAGTTGATTGCCAGCTCTTGAGTTGCATGTATAGATTTTTTTCCAGTGAAGTAGTTACTAACAGATTTGAAAATTTCTGTAATTACAAGCTGTCAACACTTTGATTTTTTTTTTTTGTTTGTCCCTTGTTGACATGCTCCTGTAACTGTTGTTTTCCCCTCAACACTCGTCCAGCACCGTTAGCAAAGCCAGGCAAAAAGCTGCCTGTGATTTCATTCAGTCAGGATAAAAGCAGTGGGACCAGCATACAAATGATTACTGAGCTGGGTAAGAAGTGCCTCTGTCCTGTGCCGCAGTGTTGTAACCGCTGCTGCCTTCACATCGGCTTTCTTTTGTTTTCTCGCACTGCACAAGGGGCTCAGTCCATTCCCATGGCATCACTTTGAGCACATTTTACTCTTGGTTCTGGTTGAAATTGCCTGTCTTGTTTCGGCCCCTTATCTCAAAGGAAAAAAAAAAACTCTCTTCCCTTTTATTTTGCTAAGAATTGCAAGGCCTTTGATCCCTCAAAAGTCCTTGTGGCTGTTTTCATAGCATCTTCTGTCGGATCACATTTTTTGGCCCATGCCTTCCTTTCATCTCAGCCCCGTTGATATGACTGACATTTATTTCTGTCCTCACAGAAGGAGCACTTCTTTAACTAAATTTTACATCATTACTTTCTTCCAGCTACTGCATGTGTTTTGTTGTGCTCAAAGACATCTGCAAAGAAGGTTCTGGGCCAATGAGATACTTTCATTTGTTTTGACATGCAAGTTGAAGTAATTGGAAGTTCTGTCTTGGATTTATAAGACAAACAATGGCATTGCGGTGTTGCTGATACCAACTTCGGGAGGACTTTGACAATGTGCATGGTGTCTTGAGTGTGCATGGATGGCCTGGAAATGGAATGTGACGGAGGAGAGTTGGCCACAAGGCCCAAAACAAATACCGGTCACGGGTTCCTTTCAGCCGCTTAAAAGAAATGTCAAAAATTCAGAAAGAGGAAATTAATTCAGATTTCTAATACAGTCCATATCCTCCTCTTCACATAACTCAAGTATTTGTCTGGTGAATGCTTAAGCACAAAATCCATTTTTCACAAAACAAATCCCATGAGGTCTGGTTGGTGGTGCATGAAGTGAATGCGAGCAATGCAAAATATGTAATAGATTTGACACATTTGCCCCCGTAGTGAATGATTCAAATGTTCAGTTCCTGGACCAAGATGACGACGACGACCCGGACACAGAGTTGTACCTCACCCAGCCTTTTGCCTGTGGGACGGCCTTTGCAGTCAGCGTGCTGGATTCCCTAATGAGCGCCGTAAGTCACAATTGATTATCAACCATCACAAACATGACAACGGGTCGCTATAACTCTATACTCTCCAATAATATCAGCACCCTCTGCTCGCGTTTAAACAATACACGACAAGGCCGGAACCTGCACTCAGGAGGTTGGCTTCACTTGTCTACTCCCTCAGTTTGAGTGAGCTTAGGACAAAGCTGCCTTCAGGTGCACGGCGGTCTAGACAAAGGTAATGCTACCTAATAGACAGCCCTCATCCATCATTTTAGTCAATTGTGCCGTCAGTGGCCGAGTGAGGTGTCACTGCTCCGTACAAGCAGAGGGAGACGAGCGACTGCACTGCAAAGAGAAGAAAAGACATTTCTCTTTTCCTTTGGGATTCAACAAAGCATTAACCAGTGGGTGTTAAATAGTGCATCTGTAGATTGAACATGCCGCGGGTTTCTTCACAAAATTGTCTGCTATTTAGCTGCTAGAAATACCTGGACATTAGTGTGTGCATGGATTTCCCGTGTCTCTCTGTGATGATACTGAGAGCAACCTTCAGTAATTGGATTCTCCCGTCCAGAGCGAAGTGACACGAGAGAGCCGGGGTAGACTGCACCGTTCTACCCCCGCTGTATCTTTGACGAGGTTCACTTGTGACTTCAGTGCTGTTTGCTTAAGGTTTTGTCCCTCATCTACCTTCATTCCTTCAGACATACTTCAATGATAATATCCTCACCTTGATCCGGACACTGGTAACAGGCGGGGCAACGCCGGAGCTGGAAGGGCTGTTGGCAGAGGAGAACGCGCTCCGGGGGGGCTACAGCACGCCACAGACCCTGGCAAACAGGGACAGGTGTCGTGTGGCACAGCTGGCCTTGTACGACGGGCCCTTTGCTGACCTTGGGGTAAGTGACTGATCTTGTCACCCGAGGGCTAAGCACATCTGTGTTCGTCTGTGTTGCAAGAGCCGACTTTAGCAAAGGAGTCAGACCGAAAGGGACGGCTGAGGTTCAGAGTTGAGAAAAGCAACAAGGTCCAAAAATAAGAGTGATTCAACAGTGAAATTTTTAGTTTTATTCATATCAAATAAGTTCACAGAGAAAAAAAAAAAACAATATTGTGTTTCATATTTATTTATATAGTAAGTGATGAGAGTCATGCGTTTTATGACCTTCACACAGAAACCACAGTCGTATTTAATATGATTTAAAATAATAATTGGTGTGCTAGGATATACTCAGATACCCAGAACTGTCATTAAATGTTCATTCCAAACACAATACAAAGCAACTGCTGCCAGCTTGGTGATTTGAAGAGTTTTTGTGGGGGTAGTTGGCTAACGACTGGTACTAGATGCTGGTGATAAACGCGGTTATTTTGTGAGCCTCTTTCTGATTACTCAGCACTAAACCATTTACTTACATTTGGAATTCTATTTTCAGAAGAAAATAAGAACGAAGAAAATAATAAGAGTTTGCAAATTTAAGGACTTTGTTGAATTTAGACTTAGTTAAGTACAACTGGATGGTGCAGCATAGCTAATAAGCTAAGATAGCCTCTAATGTTTTGTATTATTCCCTCAACATTCACCAGGTTGCATTGGTCAACGGTAGAAATTTACATGCATGATTCTGCTGAAAATATTTTTAAAGGATATTCGATGCATTAAATCATAAAATGACCTTAATATACTGTCGGACATTAAAGTATCATGCTATGTTGACATGTTAGCTCCTCTAGCAGTAACACAGCAGGGAGTGTTTCCTCCTCCTTCCTTAGTTTCGGTTCCAGTGTGGAATGGTCTGTTTTTGTGTGGACCAGAACAGGCAAGAGGCCCCCACACGGCCGCTTTGGACACACCCTCGGGTTGCCAGATTTGACAGATCATCGTAGTTATCACTCAGGTCTTGCAGCGATGGAAGCAGACAAGCAAACTAGTTCAGATATAAGTGAGTGAAGACAGAGAGTACTCTTTCCTATGAGAGCTCCTCCTATGTTTTGAATTTCGACTGCAGTACCCATTTTAGACGTTGGATGTCAGGGACACATATTGGTCCTTTAACATTTACATAACGTGATTATAAAACAGTATTTTGTATAAATTCTTTTTGCGTTGCTTTTGTTTCTGTCACTGTCTCGCAGGATGGTGGTTGTTATGGTGACCTGTTCTGCAAAGCCCTCAAAACGTACAACATGCTGTGCTTTGGCATTTATCGGTTACGAGATGCCCATCCTAAGTCTCAAAGCCAGTGTACCAAACGGTGAGTACATATCTCGCAGTCAAATGCCCAAAACAGTCTTAAAAATAGGCTTTAAAAAAATCACTGTTACTTACTAAAAAATTTTCCCACATGTTCCATCTCCTCTAGGTACGTCATAACCAATCCACCATATGCGTTTAAGCTGGTGCCCTCGGACCTGATCTTCTGCCTGATGCAATTCGACCACAACGCTGGCCAGTCTCGAACCAGCCTCTCCCACTCGTCACATTCGTCCCATTCCTCCAGCAAAAAGAGCTCCTCCGCCCACTCAATTCCAACCACCAACCGCACCAACCGCAACAAAAGCAGGGACTCAAGAGACAAACAGAAGTATGTGCCCCTCTAAAGCTCTCTGACTGTCTCTGTCCGTGAAGCGTGGCTGCCAGCAAGTGCCGTCCTGTGTTGTGTCCGTTTGCAGGGTCCAAAAAGACTGTAATATGTCTACGTGTCTGGCTGTATGTTCGTCTGAGTGTGGACGTATGTATGTTACTTGTATTTCTCTCACTTCTTGACCAGGGCCACCTTTTTAAATAGGACAAAGCCACAATAGTAGAAGATTTTGTTGTGTTCTTTTTTTTCCCCTATATCTTTTCTGCCTTTGGCTGTTAAGAGTTCAACTTTCTACAGAGCTGCACTGGTAATTAATTCATTTTAAAGGACATTTTGACCTGATGTTGCATATTTCATTAAATATACTCTGATGTGTATGCGCAGGTCGAAGAGGGCTTTGTTCTGAAATTTTGGATAAAATCTGTCAACGTCCAATTTAAGATTGATTTTGTTTGGGTTTGTTGCGGATTTAACTGTCGTGTTCTTACCTGCACACAGCTCTTTCAGGTTCAGATGATGCTTGCCAACACACCCGCAGACCTGCAAACACAGAACACGATTCTTGACCTGTGGTTTCTTGCGTTAACAAGAATGGTCTCGCCATCTTAAAGAATTCCCATTTTTGCTCTATTGGAACTTGGTTGTTTGTTTTTGCTTAAATTAAAGTGGAATATTATTCTACTTGAACTGCTCTTTAAATTCCATGTTTTGAAAGCCAGCGATGAGGGTAAGATGAGGGGTGGTCAACGCATTGCTATTTGTAACTGCACTGCTAATAATGGTGGTAATTTGCCACCACGAAGAAAGAATTATGTCATGTTATTTTCAAGTAGGACAGTTGCCAATAAAGTTGCGATGCTACTATAATTACAAATAAATGTCACATTTCATATTTGTTAAACTCTTTTCAAACAATTTCAATCAACTTTTGCTACTTGATGGGACAAGTTATTCTTACTTGGTTACCAGAGACGTAATGTAATAAGCATCTGCACTTGTTTTCATGTTCTGCACAAAATGTCCCAGTTTGTACTCAAATTATGGCTTCAAAGAAGAAACCAGAACTCCGTTGTCAGCAAAAAGCAGAGATCTAGTCCAGAAGTCACCAAACAGGGCAATCTGCCCTCGCTGACTGCGTATGTAGAGTCTTTCCATGGAAAATGCAAAGTCCACAGCGTGTCACATGTTCAGTGGAGGCCAGAGAACAGCATACTTGACCCACAACCAAAAGTACAGCTTTCAAACAGAGCATCTCATAATGAGTGCAACCACAAGTCACTAAAAAGGAAACAGTCGTAAAACCTTTCCACCTTCATGCAAACATGCAGACCAGATGGGAAAGCTTCCATGAAACCTTCAATATTCCTTCAAGAGTAAAGAGTTCACACTGATCAGCTCCCATCATAGCCAATGGGATTTGTAGTTTTTGAAAGGTTGAGCATTGGGATACCCCAGGAATTCCTTCAATTCACATTGTTCAAAAAAGGAGAACTGCCCTTAGGTCGATGGTACATGTGGATGTTCCTCAAAGTTTTCCTCTCACAGCCCAATGACAGCTCCAGTTTCTAACCTGGTTGTTAGACTGGCAATTCCAAACTACTTTTTGTGCACAGAGACACCAAACAAAGAACAGCTCTGAAGAATGCCATGAAATGGAAACTCTCATCTTTCACTCTCTCTCGTCTCATCAACAACACAGCAGTGGTCAGAAGTTTATGAGCATCTACAAGTACACATGGTGCCTCTAACTTGCCAGGAGAAGAGGGAATCCAACCTCTGCCCAGGAGTGTGGTATTTTGATTACGCTTGGCAATCCAAAAACTTGGCAAACTTAAATGGTCATAACTCATTGTGCAAGCAGCCATAGTATTAGTATCCAAGAATTCACAGAAACATTGTTGGTGCCATGAGTTGATAAGAGTTATTGTCCATCATTATGTGTATTTTGATTATAAATGTCATATGAAATATCAAATATAATTGTTATTGATACATTCAGAGGTCCTTGCAGTCTTGGCGCAGGTATGCACTCTATAAGCACATAATATTCATGCTGTATGAAAAATATTCACTTTCAAATATTCATTAATTGTTCATTCAACAAATGAATGAGCTCATGTTACGTTTTCATGGCAGCTGAATGAGCACTACAAACACTCTCTGGCTAGTAGTAAGTGCCCATTTCAAATAAAAAGCTAAGCTGCAAATTCATTTACATTCCACCTTTTAACAGAATTTTTTTTTAATCCAACAGTACATTATGTTTCTGAGCCCCTTTGTTTTGTTCAAATCAAAGCACAATATCCAGCATAATTCAGTATATTAACTGCATGCTGCTCATTGGGTTCTGATTTATACAAGAAACTATGGACAACGTCATTCAGGTCGCTTTGGCAACAGGCATGGATATAACATGGCTGCTTTACACATGCTACAGCGGCTCGACGCACAGTAATGCACTTTAACAATTTTCTGACATGATACGTGTTCTGTTCTTTCTTATTTTTAGTGCTGGGTCACACTCTAGTGCTTTTAATAGCTCTGATCATCATGCTGTGCACTTTTTGTTATTAATGCTCAAATCGCTATTTCCCCATTCAGCTTACACTTAGTGTACTACTTTCTTTTTCCAAAGTGCAACAAGGATGAATAGAGTGGGCCAAGGTATGGAAGTGAATGATTATGCATGATGTTAAATAATGCATTGAACACGGTCATGTCCTCGCTGACATTTTGCCCTCTGAATGAAAGCCAAGTAGTTTAGTGTTTCCGAATGACTGCATTAGGGCCGCATGGTTATGACCTGTGCAGCACATCTTGTATCCCTGTACAAGCCTGACTGTAGGGCGTGTGATCGCAGCTGAATGGTTTGATGCTACTTTATTCCTGATCCATTGGTGTTTGATGTTTTATCATCGGCAACGTGTACGTACTGGCACATGTGTTAATGCACTGTAGCGCCACAGCCTTAAGTCATGTTGATGAAAATGCATGAGCGTGGACATGGCCAAGTGGAATAAATCACCACGGATATATTAGGCCAGGCTATTTGCTTCCGTACAAAACAAAGTTGCATCAAGCCAAAAGCCTGAAGCCCCTAACAAAAAAAAAAAACAAAAAACCCAAAAAACCCCCAAAAAGATTAAAACAACTGAACTTAAAGCTATTAACTTCTAATTTGGTACAGTGAAATATGTAGAGAGATTTTGTTGAACTGGTGACCTGCATGTCTGCTGGCCCGATAAAACAGCATGCATCGATAGCAGTATGTTAGAAAACCCGGACATAGCAAGCCGACAGTTGGCAGTTGGGAGCGTCTGTGAGTGTCTAGTCTTTCTTCGTCTGCTTTTGTTTGTTTTATTTGATTCAGCCGATGAGAGAGGTCACTAACTGGCCGTTCAGCTTCGCAAATGAGGCTCAAGAAAAGAGACAGAAAAGAAAAAAAGGCAAAACTCTCACTATCCATCATTCAGTGCGATTTTTTTTTTTTTTTAACTCTCTTCCTTTAAGAGAAGACAAGCAAAGAGCCGAATAGCCGAGAGCTTACAACACCAGTGCTGTTTACGTGATCTTATCAGCCTTAGCAAGTGAATGAGCAAAACAAGCAAACACTGATTTGTTTACAGTTTTCATCTCGGTGAATATGTCTTCTAGTGTCCCGAATTAGGCAGAAAGTAGCCACCTGTTAGCAGTCGGCCGTCGTCTTTTGTGTTCCGGTGCATGTTATTTTGCTCCGATGTCTGTGGCATGACGTGACACAACGGGGTTCTCCAAATCGAGGTTAGCTCTTGGTTTGGCGTGTCCTGGACCTAACAAATAAACAACAGATGTGAAGACTGAGACAATAGGACATTGACTGCCACTTACTCGTTGCACACTTTTATGTCGGTTTCTTTCTGCAAAATAGAAATGAACTTTTTATGTGAGAAAAAATATGATGTCCTCTTTCATTATATTGCAAACGCTGCACATGTAACTGATGTTTATCTCACATCCTTCCTCTTTGTCTCTATGTGATTCTGGCTCTTTCCCAGAAAAGACACGGTTTACAGATGAGCCAGAGAAGACCCACCTGAGGACCATCCAGATCAAGCCTGTGAATACTCTCGCCGCCAACCACGTCAGTCAGTGTAAATCCACAAGCAGCTTGATTCCACCCATCAGAGAAGCAGAGGACGAGTGCTGAGCTCCGGACCCCGGCCTGATGCCCGAGCGCTCGGACTTCCAGGCGTGCGGCGTCAGACCTGCCTACGTCTTCTACGCAACGCAAATCGACATTAGAAGAGACGAACCACGCTGCTTTCTTTGTTCGCCTCCTCCGCGAGCCTGTTGTAGAAGCCGATGTAGATCCACACATGAAGACAATCATAGTCCAACGTTGCGGCCACTCAAACATTAGTTTGCACGGTGAATTAAGTGGTGACCTGACTCCAGGACATTTACCTTCACATGTTGGAGAATGAGGGTCACTGGAAGGTGGACATTGTTATTACTATTATGATAACTGAATCAAGTTTTCCACTCGTAAAAGTTGCCTTTTTAGCTGTTGAACAACCACGACTACGGCATTTAGTCCACCCAGTGTTGCAGAGTTCTTCTATACAGTCTGTTGAAATGTGTATTTTATATCCAGCTGCGCTCCCACCACAATGGCAATGTTAGTGACTGACTCTCGGTGATTCCTTTGCCATTTGCAGCTACTTCACAACATTTGTGACAGTTACAGTGGCCGGTGTCCATGTGTAAATGGCATTTGGCTGCAGCCTTATCTCTACCCAATTATATTTGTCTTATCTTTGCCTTTTTGAGTCGTCTCTCCTAAATGTTTTTCTTGTCGCTGTTTGGTTGCAATGTCCAAAGCCCCAGAAATCTTAAGGCTCTGGCAGGTTTTTCTCCAGGGGGTAAAATGTTAGGAATAACAATGTTTTGTTTATGTTTTCAGACAATAGCCAAATATGATAGAGCTGTTTTGTTGACATTAGAATACAACCCAAAAATCTCCAGCACGGTGACACCGCAAAGACACCACAGACACTTAAGCTGATGTCTGAGTGCGTAGGAGAGTTGAATATAAAAGCCGCATATCGCATGAAGTGGGCTTCTTCATGTCCTCCTTTGGCTGTAAGCACTGCCTGACACAGGATTGTCTTGGAGGCCATTAAGCGCTGTTTTTGTACTCCATGATCAAACTTAATGCCATAATCACATTTTTTTTGGAGATACTTGAGGGGAAAAACAGCTCTATCATACAAAAATAGTTTTGGCTATTTAAATGTTTTGATGACATTCTGTTGCTAAACGCCTTGGTGATTAATATCATATCCAATGTAGCCGTAACGCACACAGTTTCCACTAATCAGACGAAGCACAGATCATTTGTTTCACTTTATACGCACATCAATGCTAAGAGGTTATTTTATATCAAAATCTATGAAGAAATGTAACATAAAAGCAACACAAAGGGATCCATAAAAATTTTGAATCTACAGAGTCCTACGATTTATGTCGGGTGTGAGGAGAGAGAGGTTGTGAGATTATTAGTGGTGCTGAGAACATTCATCCCTCAGCACCCTCAATGTGCCAGGCAGTGCTGAAGCTAATGGAGGATTCCAGAAGACCCACTACTGCGAGAAGGGGCTTCGAGTTGAACTGGATTTAAGCTAAATTTGCTAATGAGATGGAAAAATGTACTTTCCCCTGTGCTTTCCATCATGCCAGCTCCGATAATTCAAAATTGGCCTCTCTTAAGATGAAGTTTCAATCCCCTGGAGTTAACTTGTACCACATTTTAAAGTCTTAAGGCTGGTTTTTAAACGACCCATTGTCAGCAGCAAATCCTGATAGCATTTCATTTTAATGTGCTCTTCTAAGAAATCTGTAAAGCGCTCAATGTAAAATATTTCTTTGTAGTGTGTTCTTGTTTGACAGAACTGTGAGGTCGAGAGACATTCAACATAGTTTATATTATTTTGTGATTTTTCTTTTGTCCTTTTTAGCACGTTCATTTGTGGATACAATGACAGTGCTAAGTTGATATTTCTGACTATGTCATAATACCCAATAATAAAACAGTTAATTGTCTTGTACAAATAGGCTTGTACATAAATTGTACATGATTTTATTTTGTATTTTCACAAATTAAATGCTGATGTATTGTGTTCTACTGTGTGTCATTTGGTGGCATTTTTATTGGCTGTTTCTGCTACACTGGAATGGTCGGCAAAGGAAACATCTACGCCCCTTTTTTATACATTTTGTCCGACTATTTTTAGGGCTTCCTGTATGATGATGACACAAGACGCTCTGCGACTGCCAAACCAATCATGGGACACCTTGATAAGCCCCATCAGCTGATAAAGAGTCGCTCCACGCTCTCACCTTTGGGATTGAGAGGGCCAATCATGTTGATTCTCAATGATTTTACACACAGTGGCAACTGTGGGAAACTGTCGGCATGCCAATAATATTTACAGACTAACACCTTGCAGAGAAGGTGCCAACTTCTCTCACCCTCCTGCCAGCAGCAGCATCACCTCCTTATCTAACAAACATGTAGCTATTGCACCAAAAAATACTAATTGCTGTTCTGTATTTATCAACTATAGGACAATCTGGAGTTCAGAAGAAAAGTTCTTTGCAGTGATGCACAGAAATATGTTCACTCACTGATCACAAGGTCAAATATTCAGTCTAAGTTTAAATGCCTGCTAATAACCTGCTAATATCACATGACTGGTTTGAGAAATGAGGTACATTAAGCATACATAATATTTAAAAAATAGTGAAATTAAGCCATAGTGATTAGCTCAGTAATATTGAAATACAAGCCAGAGAAGAGAACTCTAACTGTAGTGTCAACAAAAACATGCTGAATTATTATACCAAGCAGAGGGGCTCGGAGGCCGGGAGGTACCTCTGGATCTGGGCTGGGTGGTAGATTCATTAGATGCGTATACATAAAAAACAAAACAAAATGTGACTAAAAACAAGCAAATACCTTCAGTATCTTCAGGCCTGACCTTTTGGCCAAATTACTTAGCTTGTTAGCAAAACAGCCGGTTAGAGGGGGCTGAATGGAAACTGTTTTCCACTTTTTTCTGCTGCTTTTCCATGTTCATGAAAGTCAAATAAAATTTCTGATGTATATTTATTTCAGCTCAATTTTGTTTGTCTTTCATAAACATCGAAAAAGAAGTCCCCCTTCAGCAATTGACTGAGCATGTGTGTGGTGCACCCTACAAACATATCTGGTATCTTTACAGTCACTGAGTCAAAAACATACGTATTGTGTGACGTGTTAATTAATAATCAATAACCAAACTTGATTTAGTAAAGCCCAAAAGTGCAAAAACATTTAGAGCTTTGTTAGTCGCAAATTATGCATTTTGACTTGCCTTCCATTGCACTGTATACCCTTACAGTATATATCCTAAATTGTCCTAACGACCAAATTCCGTACTGCAGTAATCAAGAAAATGATGTACTTTGTGAAATTTTAGAGCCTAAAACTTAAGAAAGTAGGGCTCATGTTAAAAAATACCAGAGTTCTCCTTAAAGTTCTTACTACTAAACCATGTAGGCAATCATTTAAGAAACATTTCAGAAATAATAGCCAGTTGTTAAATATATAAATGCGATCAGATATAGAAATGGCTTCTAATTATATTGTATTATTATGTCATGACACAAAGCACAATTTAAACAGGAACTTTAACTCGTGCGACAGAATTTGCTGGAGGGTCTTTTTTGACTGCTCCATTTGGCAAATGCTGCCTTGTTACTTCGGTGAAATGTTCGGCTGTACGGAGATTGATGGATTCCTGCATGTGACACACTAAAGGAAGTTATGAGTGACCAATAAATATTCCAAAGACCAGAAGCGAAAATCTGAATAATTCACTAAGAAAAAAAAAAGGCTCAGTACCGAGCATGTCAATTATTAGCCTGTCCAGCCTTTCAGAGATTTTAAGTCTAGGTTGAGCCTCCACACTACACATTTACAAACAAGCATTATTATGTTAACAATGCTGGATTCCAGCGGTTTGCTCTTCTGTAAAAACATGTCACTACCTTTCCCTTTGGTCATGATGGTGACACTGTTTTAAAGAGGCTGCAGTACAGTATAAAATCAGATTCATGGCGTACAGTATCAGACTGATGAAAGGATGGATATATAAAAAGGCACAATTCCAAATGCACTTGCGACTTCAGCACCACGGACAGCACCGCAGATATATTAATATTTTGGCATTATTTCAGCACCATACAGTCAGGGTGACAGATTTTAACTTTAAAAAACCCCAGTCACATAAAGGCCCCTTAGACTTTAATATTCAGAAAAGAGAGCAACTTTCTGTCCCAGGCTGACAGTCAGTCAGACTCTAAACTGTTATGTTACTGTTAACCGCTTTGCAACTTTTCCATCTACTCGCGGCAGAACGCTGATTTATGACAGCGTGATTGACAACTTAGAATCCATTTCTTTAACAAGGTCCTCTCAGTCTGCTGATGCGTCAGAGAGCCCTGCGGAACTGCAATGATGTATACAAATGCACTTTTCCCAGTACTATAAATCCAAAAATAATTCAGAATCAAAATTGGCATAATTTTAATGCATTTCTGTAAAAATGGTCATTTTCTAACAAGTAATTCAAACCGCAGCTGTTAAACAGCGTTGTGCATGTAAACCTGTGGCTGCCTCTGAACACAGCTCTGGTCCCGCTGCACAGACTTGGCTGGTGATAATAGTTTCCATGACAATGCGGCACTCCGAGTGCATCAATGCCAGCCTGGATAAACAGTGATCCTTTACCAAAACAAGGGGGTCATTACGGCAGCTTGTCAAATCAATGTTGAGAGTGTCCTCGCTGATTAAGGCGTCCCCTCTCAGTCCTGACACAGTGTCAATACTGGCTGGCCTGTGGCGGCACACTCCCATGATTGGACTGAAATGCCTATCAGTCAGGCAGCTGAGCTGGACTAATGATTCCCTGTGCTGCCTATTAGAGTGACATGACAATTTAATCCTGTGGGCCAGGCAAGGAAAAAGTGACCTTGGTGCTTTATATTGAGGCTGAGGTAAATTGACAAGAGCAGATAAATCTTTACCTTGGGCTATTAACAGAATTAAAGAACACCACCAAAGGCAGAAGGCCCCCATGCTCCCTGTTTTGTTTTGTTTTTCCCTTTGCCTCTGACTTTTCAAACACAGTCATGTTAAAAAATCCTTTAAATGTGAAACATTTGGAACAACTGGTACGAATGATCCGTAGAACAACAAAGAGTCAAATAAAAGCCACGGGTTGGAGCCTTCTACCCTGTGCTGTCATGCCGGAATATTGAGGGTGGATATTGCTTGAAGCTCAAGGTTTTTCAGATGTTCAAAGCCATTCCAGCATGGCCTCGGGGCAAGGTATATTGCCCCAGACATCTATCTTAAGGCTATGAGAACATTGTCTACATGGTTGGAAAAAGGCCATGTGTTTACACAGATGTTTCGAGCTTTTAGCACACAGATCTTCCTGTACCGAGCTGCACCACCATCTTTTCTGCCACGGGCCATATACATTTTGCATTAGTTTACCCTTTGATACAGAAATGAAGGAGGGCAGGAGAGCCTGTGCACTTTGCACACGGTGCCTAAGACAAAGTAAAGCTTCTCCGCTCCAATATGTCTGAATTTGGTTTAAATTGAAGAAAAATTCACTGGTAACATTTACACCACTGTAGCTTCATTTGATCCTGATTTTTGCGAGATGAACTGTACACAAAAATACTTTACTTTAAAAGTCAAAAAGATTAGAATTTCATCCCTGTTTTAAGGACAGATTGACTGCACTGGGAAGCGATTTGCCTGTAAGGCACAGTTGCTGCATTGACCCTTTATGTTCCCTGTAAAGGTCAGCATCTCCCTTGCTTTTGTTTCACTCCATGCATGCATAAATCAAAGCTCTTGGCTATTTTCCTCTTAAAAGCACTTATCAAAACTGAAATACAACCTGTATAACCATAAAGCTACTTGTTAGGTTTGATAGATTCCAAAGTTTTAAATAAACACAAAATATCAAGTATACATTTTTTTGGGTCTGGCTATAAGAAATAAAGGAAATTTGTAATTTTGCACAATTAAAAACACCCTCCCTGTGGCTTCCATGCAAAGAAATCCGCAGGAACACACAGCAAACAGATGGCACTATCCCACAACATCAAAGCCCGAGTTGTAAACATGATTTACAGTTTGAAAGATATTATTTACTGTGATTCATGTCTCTGTCAGCACCATACTGGAGCTTAATAGAAATGCCAGCATGCTTGCTGATTTACTTAGTAAGATTTTCATCCCAAGGTTCGGGTTCGGAAGATTGGAGTCGCAGAGAGTTACAGGATTCATGCATTATGCAGAAGAAGCTGACACGACCTTCAGCCATCACTTCTCTATATATCGCAAGGAGCTTGACCCTTCCAAGGCCAAAAGGAGTGTTTGATATATCTAATCGCTACTGCCATTAAATTACTCACATTCTTTAACAGCTGGAGATGTTTTATATATCATGGCAATTTTGATTAGAAGTCTGTTTTACCTGTTGTATTTGCCCTTTACAGCAGTTGATGCTTCAGCAATGAGGAAGACATTTTTTAAGTAAAACTAAATAAACAAATAAATCTCCTCTATGGCCCTTTTGATTTTTATGCCTGGCAATACAGCCTCGCCATATGTTGGCCATATGTTGAAATAAAAGAGAGAAATCTGCCTCGGCTCTTTGATAACCAACACATTGTAAAATGATAGGAAATAAAGTGCTGTTTGAGAGGGGTGAGGTCCATTTTAATATAATTGGCTTTAGAATTATTTATGACATTAATTGCCACATTATCGACTGGCTGTCAGCTCCTTGGGCTCGCAGTCCATTCTTCTTCACAAAGAGCACCAGCTCAGCCTAAAGTAGACTGACAAGCTAATTATACCATCTCTCCTCTCAATGATAACTGCCACTAATGCGAAGCTGGCCAGTAATAAGACTCGAACATACCTGTAAAAGTCCCCTACTCCAGCCCGGATCTTCAGAAATGGAGCTCACTCTGCTTCATTTCCTCCACAATCAAGTTATCTTACAGAATGTAAGTCCCAAATTGTAAATCAGGTCTTGTTAGGTCATGTGCATTATCTCTTCACCACTCAGACACACTTCTTCACCTTTTTCACATTCTTCTCCATGATTGAACGACTTCCCTGCAAAGCCATGACTTGCCAATATTGGACTCGGGGGATGTCGGTTTCTTTATCTTCCTGAAATACACGATGCAAAAATCACACATACTTCACACAGTGTTCAGCCAGCTGTGGAGAGGTAAGAAAGGAGCCTGGGTTTGTCTTTCTCAGCCCTAACACTGTCAGTGAATCTTGTTGTGTTGGTAGGATTTGGCCCAAGAAATAAATGTTACAGTTTTCGGAAGGATCTGATCTGAACTGGATTCGGATCAATTTCAATCATGGACATAATTAATAAATAAGTGGATAGATTTATATCAAATTTTTGTGAGAGTATATCTTGCAGTTGCGGATGCAGTTCTGGGAGATATCCGGAGTAGACCTGGACCTGGATCCAGGATCTGGGTACATTTAAATTACTAGGATGCTAACGCTAGCTGTGGAATTTATTATTTTATTTTAGGGGTGTGGGGGGTAGAGGTCATACACTGCAAAACAACGCACTCCTGTAATTTAAATTTGGAATAATTTTTTTACATAAGGAATGTCAGAAGAATATATTTTTAGACTGGAATTGAGACATTCACTCGACCCCTGTTATCTCAGGCAAAACTACTATAGTACCTATCTAAAAATCAACTATACAGTATGTAGTACTTTGGATTTTGTTTCCCTGTAAAGTGCTGGCATGATAATCTGAAAGTGTAGGTGTGATGGGATGGAGTATTTGGGCTACAATGTTTTGACCAAGAGTCAAAATCCGTCATTTGCAATGACAGAAAATGGCTTTATAATGTTTTGCATGAATACACAGATGCACCTTATGAACTGTGTGGCTTTCGTACTTTCTACATATCCAGTCACTGTGGCTGGGCCTTTTAAAAGTTTTAGTTGCTTGCACGGAGCAGACCTGAGCTTCTCACTATGGCGCCAGTTTACATGCTGCATCATACTTGTTGTGCTATTTGTGTAGATCAATGTCTTCTTGCATCTGACACAGTTTTTGTCTTTTCGGCTATCATCACCAGCCACCACCATATTTGCAACTGTTGTTTACAGCTAACTGCTATGCATATTGTGTCCGTACTTCTTCCTGTTTCATATGTGATTCATGATTCATTTAACATCTAAACTGACCTGTAGCATCACATATTTTCTAGCAGTTTTTGACTGTTTTTTTTTTTTTTTTTTAATATCATTAAGTTCCTTAATCATTATCTTTTTTCCATTGGACTAGGGGGGATATGTCCTGCAACTTTTGAAAACTGACCATTCTTTCATGAAAACCTTAACTACACCTATGAGTAATGCACACTGGATAATGTATTCCACGCTTCAAAAGGTTTACAGTTTCTGGATAATTTCACCCACCTAAGTGCTTCAAGGTGAGCAAGGGCAAACATCAAAACCGGCCCCGACACATTCCATCACCCCACCCCAAAACATTCCATATGAATTTCCCTTTTAATGACGCCGTTTACATATTCTAACTTCACTTAGGAAGCATCCTGACAACAATGAGAGCTGACACATACCAAACTTGGTATGTCCCAGAGCCATCTTCAATGGCTGGGACACTGTCAGTTCCATCCACATCAGTGGCAGTGTCTCAATGGTACTGCAACACATGTCAGAAACTTTTAAATGTCTGCTCTTTTCAGCAGAGCACTTCTGCAGCCCAAAGATGCCATTTTATATTGTGCAAATGAATATTGGTCAAAGAGTAAGCTATATTTACAGCTATACAGGCATAGTGTCAAGTATGAAACTTGTTCTTCGTTATGATTCTGAGGCTCGCTTGAACCTCCTGGATCGATAAACTCAAATATTCTTGACATATATGCTTCTTATTACTTCTTATCTGATAAATTCCCAATACTTGATGACATAATTGCTCCACAGCTTAATCAGGAGGCGTTCAGCAAAATAAAATTTCAGCCTCAGATGATGAGGAAAAGCCATCTCTGTTGATTGCACAAACCTCGTGCAGCCAGATAGACATCTGAACCTTGACCTCCTTTGATCAGCAGTTTTGGCAGGGCAATCCATCATGGTGCTCTTACTGTCAGAAGAGGTGCCTGGCTGCAGCTGTGTGTCACTGGCTAAGAGGGGCTGCTTAAAGGCAATCATGTCAACCTCCACGCGACTGCTCAGACTCCCAGATTGAAGGAGGACTTGACAGGGCCAGAAGAGTCAGCTGAAGACACTGGAGGGCTGTGTCTGATTGCTCTGTGGCCAGAAAGTGATGGTTGATTTTATCCTCAGAGAACTGCCGACTGAATTAACACAAAAATGGTGGAAATTCAACAAATGGATACCTGACCTTTGTGCACAACACAATCCTGTACATGGCAGTAGTATACTGTATTTCCACTGATCTAAGGCTGCTCTGTTTTACAACACAAAAAGACAGGATATGAACAATTTTTCAAGTATGACCTTCATAACATGTTTCTGCCTCAGGACAAAGTCTAGACAAACAGATGAACAAAAAGAGTGTGCTGCTGAACTGCAACTTGTACGTAAGCTTTGCAATTAAGAAATACAAAATGCTACATTATTTTAGTCTTAATTCCAGTGAAGTTTTAGCACCTAAAGGGAAAACAAATAATATTTACACAATCAAAAAAAGGGTGGTTAAATGTTTTGCCCAGGGTTATAGTGTGTCAATGTATACATTGCATATATTTGGAGAAAATTCTGGATTCTCCTCCAGCACTTTAGGTTGTCTTACAAAAAAATGCCACTTGTAGATATTGGAGAATGTAGATGCACCTGGTGTACATAAAGCCAGCTGTGAGAGATATTTCAGTTGCACTGCCAATGGTTTCCTGATGGGAAAGCGGAGAGCATATTCTCCATCACATTCATACCGGCACCGTGTGCATTAAAGCAAAAAAAGGGGCCTGACTTTCAGAGTACGAGGCTGAGTGACGGCTTGCTGACTGCAGCTCCGAGTGTGCAATAACATGATGTGAAAGGACATTGTCAGGAGCCGAGGAGACGAGCCCAGATTGTACAGAGTGACAGAAAACAGAGATGAGGACAGAGATACTGGTGCCATATTAGTGGCCAGCATATTCAAACACCATCCTTGAGCCTAAGCGAACTTGACATCACCTCCAATGGCTTCAAAGTGTTCCTGCCCTCCATCACCACCTGCCCCTCCCCAGTCTGTCTGCAGCCAGCTTCCCCCTCTGATGTGTCTCCAGACTCTTGCTCTCTCTTATGTGGAGAGTTACCAGCAGGCCTGTTGTGTCAGGACAGGAGAACGGGGCTGCCACAGCCCGCGGATACCCTCAGTCAATCTACATTTGGTCACCGCGCGGGGAAGTGTGCTCATTTTTTCCGATATCTGAGCTACTTGAGGTGATCCGAATACTGAAGTGTGAGGAGCTGTCACTTTGCATAAAGCTCGGCACCAGCGGAAGACGCACAGCTCCTGATATGCTAAGAGGGGGGGATGGGGTGGAGATCTCTCCATCCTGATAGGCTGTTGGGGACACTATGGACCCCATTGGGGGTGGGGTGTATTCCACTCCGTCCGCCTGGGGGACTAAAGGTCGTTGTGAAAGGAGGCGGCTCATCACCAGGCCCCCTGCAGTCTCAGGACATATTTATGCTGTTCCAGCTCTAAACATGGAGGGGGATACTTTAATGCTGCGTCGACATGTAAACAAACAAGGGACCTGCAGGAAGAAGGACCAACAATCAATAGAATTACTGTTGTGGAGAGAAAAGGAACTATATAAAAGAATTGTTTACTTTATCCAATCTATAAACGTAGCTGTTTGTTTTAGTCATTTGTAGCTCCGTAACAAGCACCTTCTCAGTTTGTACTGTACAGGCCACCTTCTGCAGCAAGGTGGCAGCTGGGACAAAAAAGCATGCAGCAGCAGCGTAGGATCGCACCAGTGCAAAAAAACAAAACAAAAAAAATGAACAGAGGATGGCAGGAAAGCTGAAGTGTGCTCTGCATAGATTTGGCAGCTGCGCCGCCCCGTGTGATGAAGCGCTTCTAGCCGTAAATACATTCTGGGGCTCCCTGCACAGCTGGCGACCATAGGTTATAGTTCTGAAAGATGGAGTGCAGGAACAGGACAGGAGGATGAGACAGATGAGGGAAATGCAGAGCTTGCATCTACGCATCATATGTCTCTGGCTGTGAGGAGGATCGGGCCATAATTTATGAGAACGAGAGAGATGACAAAGAGGAGGGTGAGAAAGGCTTGTTGCATTAGCGTGAGAGAAGAAAACAGCACACTTCTCCAACTTCCAACAGCATCTGTCAACAATTACGGAGGCATTAGCGTGGAATCAATTTGGACACTATGTACCGTACAGTATACATACTGTAGGTACAGCAGATAAATTATCATCATGGATGAAACAGCAAAGATATTTGAACAAGCCAATGTGCTGGGAGGACAAAATCACTATGAATTTAAAAAACACTTAAAGCCTTTGAGCCTTTAAGGGTCATTTTGGTGACAATATTGCAGCTAACTATCAGGTGTGTCTCTAAACTCCACTCCATCATCTACAAGGGTTCCAGTCTACAGTAAATGCTGTTATATCACGGATGAAGTCACTTTGACCATCTCAATACACAAGATCAGATCATCTATAAAGAACAATTTGAATGAACTGATGTATTAGTTGAGAGGATGAACAGTTAATTTCCACTGCTGTTTTTGCTGATTTCGTGCTTTAGCTCCTGAAGGAAATATGGAACCACAGCTGTTACGCAGACATTTTTTTTTTCCAACCCTACTGATTTTGCATGACTCTGCTTGTCACTGTGATTCACAGGACGCTGCAGTCTGCATTCTGATTATTGCGATTAAACAAGCGAAACTTGTTCACTTTGGGGGTTATTGATAAAAGTTTTAAATGGCTGCTATATCACCCAGGGACTTCTGGGAGATTAATGTGCATCACCTTTCATATGCAATTCATTAGCCATGAGAGAGCTTAAGCACAAGGAGAGGAGGCTATTTTTCACTGGGAAACGCAAAGTAGATGCTATTAACAGCAACATATAATGGATTTCACGTTATAAAGAGAGTTCAGTGCAAAATAGAAATGACAATGTGCAAAGTGAAAGGGGTTACTCTAATCTAGAGAGCTTTAACTACGGGTTATGGAGCAGATTTTTCTGTATTGCACAAACTCACTACAGACATTATCATTATCAACAACTGGCAGGTAGCTGTTTTCAGGCGACGAACTCTGTTAAAACCCAGCAAACAGCACACAAAGGTCCGCCAGCTAAATGCCAGCAGCTTGACAAATTGGAAAGGGTAACGCGAGGACAGTGTTTGATAGGGAGAAAAAGAAGTTACGAAAGCACACTAATGTAAAATTACGATATTTTCCACTTCCCAGACAGTTTATTCTTTCAGACGGACAGATAAGACAGTTTATCAGACTGACTGAGTTTGTTTTGGCCAAATAAAAACGAATTATGCAGCCACAAACCAAACTCAATATAATTCATTTAGCTTGTATAGAGTCCCAAGCAGAGGAAGCACGTGCCAGATGATCCTGCGTGTCTCGATGCCTTGAAAAATAATAATTTGCCATCCAGAGACAAACTAAGAATATGACTGAACATGTTAAATTGAGCTGGCTGTATATAAAAGCATGTTGTGTCCTGAGGCTTTGGGTCAATAGTCAATTAAATTATCACACCAAAGTGAAAGACTTTTAAAAACCCCTTACTGAATAATGACTGTCAGACACACTGTATCCTCCACGATGTTCTGTAAAAAAGGTTGCAGCAATGGGATTAGGGCCTGATCCTCAGCTACTGCTGTGCCCAGTCTGAAATGACTATCCTCTTATCTCAAGGCAACAGAGCTACGTTATGTTATGTAGCGACTTCGTCAAGATGGAATGGATGTCATTGAAATTAACTTAATCTCCCTCAAATTAGCGTCTGACTATGAGCTCTCGCAGTCAGAATTTATGTCCTCCAGAATTCAATTTCCTCTGCTGTGTGATATGCTTTTATCAGTTGGTAACTATTCTGTGCCCCCCCCCGACTCCAATAATGAGAGCTGTCACAGAGACCAGAAGCAGCGAGTGTTTGATGGCGACCATCTTGTGACCACTGGAGCTGTCGCCCACATCTAACAGGAAGCAAACTCCCCCGCCCCCCAAAAAAATCAAAACAAAAAAAGACACTTGAAGGTTTCCAGACTTTACACAGGAGTTCTCGCTGAGGCAACAGTAATTTTGGAATCAAGTGTTGATCAATCTGGAACCAATTTAATCCAATCATGTGTCATTAGGCCATTAGAGTGTATCAGCGTTTGATTCCTGGCTGCCGGAATGAAAGGGAGGGCAAGTGATGCTGGAAATGTTTTGAGTCACGACAGCAAGATAACAGCTGGGACGGATGCCTTTAAACTCATTTCTACACCAGTTCTTGCTCAGATAATGTAAAACTATTAGCAATTAATCGATAAAGGAGGTTTATGTCTATTGAACGTTGGCGTAGTAATAGAAGCCAAACTAAGGATTATTATGAAATGTGACTATAATCATGTAAAAGCTCATGTAAAATTGATGTCAATTTGATTAGTTAATGGATCCGTTCCTTGTTTTGAAGTATTAATTAAGTCACTCTGGAGTGTCCACAGCCATGCTAACAGCTCTGCACTGCCATGCTTCAAGCTAAATGCTAATATCAGCATGCTCGCATGGGAAGGTGCCCCATTTGATTCAGCGTTTTCATTTCATAAAACCTTCTGTGGCATGAAAGCTTCATACTGGGCGTCAAAACACAGATAATTGTCAAAATATTTGAACACAATGAATAAATAGCACATGTAAAAAACTGACCAAAAGTCAGGTCAGGTGTCACAGTGGTGCAGTGGTTCTATTCCCGGGTCAGGGACTTTCTGTGCCGAGTTTGCTCGTTCTCCCTGTGTCTGTGTGGGTTCCCGCTGGGTACTCCGGCTTCCTCCCACCCCACTGCCCCCGGTACCGGGGGAGGACTTCCTGTGATGAAAAACGCACCACCAAAGGACATGCTAATCATGTAGCATCATGGTTACCAAACCACCATACCAAAATAAGGGGAGGAATCTCCGCTAAAAGGATAAAAATATGTCTATTTTCACCTCAACAAAACATAGTTCCAACAGCAAGCAGCTAAACAATGGCTTAGACAAAAAAACATAAACAATGCCCACAAAGCTAGCATTGGCTACCATAATATTCCATGCTAAACACACAAACAGAATTTACAGATTCTGTGGATAAAAGTCTCATTTCGACAAACATCCACAGAACAAGCAGCAAAAGAAAGCAAAGAAAAAATAAATTTTGCTTTGTAAATCAGCTCTTTTTTTTACTTTTTTTTTTTACCTTTGACGCTTTTTTGATCATATATAAGATCCGGTTACATAACTTGGCTGCTATCAGCTAATCCAGCGTCTCTGTGTCGCTTTCAAATGATTCCTGACAACTTTCAGTCATTTTTCCTCCTGTAAGAAGGTTCCAAGCGCGCAGAAGGGAGGGGCTGAGCGGACTGCCCACCAATTGGCCTGGGAGAGAGGTGGGTTTGATCTGTTACATTGGATTCGGGGAACCGCCCCTGGATGCTATTGGCTCTGACGTTTCCACAGAGGTGTCAATCATACAGTGGCAGCCCGAAGTGTCTCCTCGTGTAAAGAGGAGCGTTTGACTGACAGTTTCGCCGCCATTTTGAGCATAGTACACAGCAGGAGAGGACGTGTCGGTTTTCTTTTTGCTTCTGTATTTTTTAGGCATATTTTCCATTTCGTTTTGGCCAGTCGTCAATAACAAACAATGGCGGGCAGGCAGAAAACTTGTTGGTTCAGTGAGTTTGAATCCTGAGAAGGTTGTTTTACCAGATTTGAAAGTAGAAATATTGGTAAAGTAAAACTTAAATGCTTAATAAAGTAAAATGGAAATAGGAAAGGGTTCCTTCGGAAAATATGTCAGTTATGTGTTTCGAAGCCATGTAAGCTCTGTCATGGCAGTCCTTTCACCAGAAAAATCCCAAATGACACTTCCTACCTGAGATGTAAAGTGCCCACCCGGCTGTCTGGTCCCCATTATTACACTCATCTCATCCCAACTCCTCATGCTTAATAAGCAAGTACCTGAGGGTTCTGCCTCTATCTCGAAACTCTAATTTGATGTGGCAAGGAGACAGAAAACAGGGAAGAGGGGGGGACAGAAACAAAAGAACAAGGGATCAAAATAACTGTGCCTGGCTGGCTGAGTGGAGTGGGGCCCGTCAACACCAATAACCGTTAGCTGCGAACACGCGTGTCACAGCGAGACAAGTGTCATATCACTCAGCCCGCTGCTTCATTTGACTGGAAGACATCAATCACTCAGTGAAATCCACACAGACGTGCTGCGATAGGCCTCACCTCTGGCTCCCTCATTACGTTGCGTCAGTGTTAGTGAAACCTGGGCCTGTCAGGTGTCAGTGCGTTCGCTCGTGTCCGGTCGTTTCCACGGAGAGCAGGGTGAGAATACAACAGGGCGCAGGAATCTTGCGGCTATTATCGATGCCAATGTGTTAGGCATTCCCATCCTGATGGCAAACGCAAAGCGTCTGCATGGTTGCACACATCTGTGCCTGTGAGCCAAATTACTGGCAACATGCTCACTTGTATGACAATTCAAAGCTTTATTGCGCCAACAAATGATTGTTGTCATTCTAGATTCTAGACTCAGCTTTGGATAAAATGTGTCAAAAATGTGAAAAAAAACAAAACCCCACCAACAGTCCAAACTCCAGCTTAATTATACAGATATGCATAACTTTAGAGCAGATGCTGTACTGCAGCAAACGAGATATTTAAAAAGTCTAATTTGATTTGTTTTAGTTCGCGATCGTCCCTTCTTACTGACATAAAGTCAATGGGACTAGTGTAGAGCTGCAACTAAGGATTATTTTAATCACAATTTATTGATTAATTTATTCTAGAAGTCTTCAAAAAATATTGAAAAATGCTCATCACATTTTTTCAGAGGCCAAAGTGAGGTCTTTAAATTACGTTTTTACTCCAACAAATAGTGACCAACAAACGACTCTTCATTTGCTGCCAAAAATGACAAAGAAAAACTGAAACCAACAAACTTGTAATAATTTAGCTCAAATCAAGACTGTAACGATTATTCGGGTATCACAATTGTTGTCGATTAATCATTTCAGCCCCAGACTAGTATCATTAACGTTGAGTCTGTGGCACTGCAGAAACATATCTAACAAGGCTCATTATATCAACCCAAAATGGCTTTTTTTGGACTGAAAACCAGAGAGTCCCTTGGGCAGCAGGCTTTGACGAAGGATTAAAGGCTTATTAACAAAGGCGTCCCTTGAAAACTCAGCTCTCTCACCCGGCCGCCGCCCAGCTGTGCCCAGCTGTGTATACAACTCCGACAGGTAGAATAATAACGGATAGACATCAGTGCACCTGAGAGCCCAATCATCTAAATCTTCCCCTGCCACCCGCCTCCCAGACTCCATTACTTTATTGACAGGCAATCTCAAAAAGGAGAGAGATATTGCGCGTGTAAGGTCACTTGGTTATGAAGACATGTTATCATATTATCTGCATGAGGGTTGTAGGGCTCAGGCCTGACAACGCTAATTATAATTGGACATGATACAGAGCTCAGAGCATATTACGTGCTTGGCTGCATGACAGAGTCGCGGCTGAGATATGAGGGGAGAGAGCATGAGCTGCAACTCAATGCGAAGCTGTACAGCGGCGAGCGTTCTGATGATAATTCATGGGTACATCCACTATAAGCACCGGGCCAAACCTGTTCACGCTTGTTCGCGAGGCCCGAGATGGAAAGAGTCAGTTGCTCGAACACAAATTTCTTACGCACGCCGACTTGAAACAGCTCTAATGCCCAGATGTCACATTTGGTTAGCGACAACAAAAGTGGCCCCGTGGCGTCTTATCTCCAATCACAAGGTTATTTCAGTCACGCCAGACACAAACAACTGCTCCAGTTTTTCCTGATTAAATGGCTCGATGCTTGTACTGCCTCTTGCAAAGTGGCCTCCAAAACAGGGCTGCACTTTTTCAAGGCTGGCTCACTCACACTAGAAGATGTAGTCATTGAAATAGCAAATTGACCCTCACTGGAAAAGAAAAAAAAAAGATAAATAACTGAGTCACTGTGCATCTGTTCTCTCGCAGCTCTATAATCTCATCACGGGGGTCGTGAACGCTGCGACATCAACATGCTGCATCTGTGAGCAGGGGTCAGATGTTAACCTTGCCTTAATACTGTATGAAAATGGTTTTCCAAACCAATTCAGGGTGATTCATGGCCTTAGGTCTGTTAATATAATATGCATTTAATCATTCCGATTAATATGACTATTTTTACAACTGGTCTAAACTCTATTAGCTAGTGTAGCACAGCACTATTTAACTTCCCGCTTCCCACTTACACAGCTGTCATCTTGGCACTAATGGAAATGTACTGAAATGGAAAAACGTATCATTCTGAAGAGCTAACTTTAAGATGAATGTGCATAATGAATGAAGTAGCCTCTCACGCACATGCAAAAAAATGTTTGCTATTGGTGCTGGTCTTTGCTGGTCTCTAAGTACAAAGATTTTACAATGCTCTATATTTAGAACATCTCCTTTACTTTCTTTGGACAGTTTAGTTTTGTGTATTTACTGGGAGAAAAAAACCCCAACCAGCCATAACATTACAACCACTGCTAGCCGAATGTCATCTTGTTACAGTGCAGTGTTGCAATGTAACTTTGGGTGCTGGCAATTGTGTGGATGTTACTTCGACCACCCAAACCACCGAAACATTACTGCTGACCAAGTACAACGCCCTCATGGCAACGACTTGTCACAAATACCACTCAGGAAAGGTTCAAGAACTGGACAAAGAGCCTTTGACCTGGTTTACAAACACCCCTGACCCAGAGTACAGTTGCGTCGAGAGGGTGTCACCGAACCCTGATTGATCATACAACCTGCCCAACAAGATCTACTGCCAAGGTCCCGGCACCAGGTCCCACCGGACACTGTCAGGGTTCACCCGTCCATGTCCTGACTGGTGGTTTTAGTGCTGTGGCAGACTGATGCAAGTCCAAAAGAAACATGCTAACGTTTGCAGAAAAACCGAACTACTGTTTTAGGAAAAGTTGATTTTTTCACTGCTAGGAGTTCCACGAAAAATCAACAAGTTATCTAACAATAAAATTACACAGAAGAGTGTTCTGGTCTCACGTCACTATCGGCAGGACAACATAACAATAAACCCTGGTGCTTTATTTATTTTTGACCTGAAAGCTTTATGGTATAATTGGGGCGGGTAATGAGAGGGCACAACAATGACTTGGTTTGCGTTAGAGAAACATCGCGGTTTGGGTCGAAGTGACTTCTTTGTTAAGGAGAAGCTTCGACATAAAGGTTTGCAATAATAAACAAAAGGTTGAGGTTATGAAACGCTTGTGGCCTCATTGGGAAAAAAATGGAAAAGAGATTGACTGTCAGTTGGAAACGTGGATCAAACTGTCATCTCCTGTGTTAAAGTCTGATGTTTTGGTGTCCAATCCATTCACCCTGACCTCCTGCTGACACAACGTGTTTTCATCACAGGCCGTCGGAAAGTGCTGCTTTCTCACCCACGGGCCCCTGGGTGTCTCCTCCAGATGTACAAGGGATCTACTGGCAGGCCTTTCTCATTTCGCTATTTTAGTGCCTCTTTGTCTCCTCTGATCTCCTGCCTGCGACCCATAAATGGATCCAAGCACGTCATTTTGAGGGACGTCTCAATTCCTGAGATGCATCTGGAGGACAGAGGAGTGAGGAGAGAGGAAGCATGCCGGAGGAGCAAGGACGCACGTGTGTAACCTTTGCCCAATATATTTTCAACACCCATGATGTAAAGGAGGCGTAGCTCACAGCTGAACACACGAATCATGGGTGTGAGCAGTCAAACTTTCTGCACCTTACCTCTGATGCAGGCTTTCCTACTGAATGTACTGTTCCAACTACATTACATTTAACTTTCATGAGATATAAATTAAATGCAAATAGAAATTGTCACAAAGATCATAAATTTCAGCAGCCCTCTTTAAGAAAAAGCAATGGACAGATGATGCAGCTTTGAAACACATGTAAGTCTGCCATTTTAAAATAGCTGTTGCAGTGAGGACGTCTCATTTTGTTAAATGACTGCTTCAGCCTCCAAATATGTAAAATTACATATTTAGATTCCTTTGTGGCCTTAAAATGATTGGGATGGAATTGTACACCTTGCCCTCTTCTAGGCTGTGTGTATGAATGTGCATGGATTATGGTCCCGTTCTGTCTCCACCCACCGCTGTGCTCCTGGCCGCAGCCGGGGCTTACCTGTTCCGTCACCTTCTGACTTTTAAACTAGTCTACTATACGCCGCACAGTGGCAAGTCCTAGCATTGCAGTAATTCAGCCATGTTTATGTTTGAACCAGATACGGATTGCCAGGAAGAAGAGGAGGACATACGTGCACAAGGTCGCCTACAAGTCGATGTATCAGAACGGTAAGTATGTTTCCAGAAAGCTAAGCCCCACCCACGAAGGTCATTAGGATCGATTCCTTATGTTGTCTACGTAGAAGGAATTAGATTTTTGGAGGGTGTCATCGGTCGGTTCCAGAACAAAAGTAAAAATCCTCAGCCATCACCCTGGCTGCTTATTTTGGTCATGATGATGTCATAGTAGATAAAAAAAACATGACATCATATGAACATGTTCACAAGGTCAAAAACATGGTTTTCATTCGAGGTGGTCTCTGAATGCCTGAACTGTTTTCTCTACGTGTTCCGCTCTCATCTCAGTTAGGACTAAGATGGCAGGAAGGGATGTGTGAAATGAGAAATGAGAAAACATGACCTTCCAAACAAAAAAATTTCTGAAGGCCAGTGAGGTTTGGTTTGCAACCAGTGTCATTGTTGGGTCAACGTGTGCTTTAACTGTTAGCATAGTTGACAGAGTTATCTGTCAACATTTTTTAGTCAGTTATCTGACTTCAGCAGTACTAGGGCAGGTATAATTGTGATTTGTTGATGTGGTTTGTGAATTTATGAAAACTAAAAATGACAAATGTGTTGCATGCTGCTTTATAGTTTCTTAAAGTAGGCACTAAAAAGCGACAGTTTTAACAGCTATTAATAGTTGATATCATAATACTAACTGGCTGAACCTGGCAACCGTTACATCCCTACTGGGAACTAGAGTGGGTCTTAAGAGGACATTGTTGCCCCACAACCACGTCACCAACATTACTGCAGTTGTAGAGGCCTAAGAAGCTTGGCTCTCAAACCACAGATGAACAAGTCTGTAGCTCTCAGCATGGGAAAATAGCCATAACCATTTTTTAAGACAAATGTTTTGTTATGGTAGTTTGACTGGAAATACCATTCAGAACAACAAAGAAACCTTTTCATAATGTTTGTGTTGTGAAGAAAGCAGTTTAGACACACACAAGGGGGGCTAAACTCTCATAGTGCTGGTGGCCAGGTGCTGGGAAACATCAATTTTACAAGTTTATTGGATGTAGCTTATTTAGGACAGAGAACCAGAATAACACAAAGTGTATTCAACCCTAATCCGTCGCATATGTTTCTTCTTAAAAACATAAAAACGTCGACAGCGCTGTTGCAGCCTAGGTTTTAAAACACACACACTCTTTTTCTCTCTCTCTCTCTCTCTCCCTTTTTGCAAAAGATACTGAAAACATCTGGAAGTCCATCTGCCAATAAATCTCCCTGATAAACGATGGAGCTGAGCGACTCCAAGGAAAATAATGAGTGGTGCAACATCTTGGCACAACTAAAAACATACTTTGAAATATAAGACTTCATCTGAGATGCTGAGCGCCGAAGCCGCAAATCGCAAAGCCTCAGTGTACGAGGAATTTATTTCAAAGCACATCATGTCACACACAGATTTGTGACTGTATATCTTCCCAGATACTGATGAGTGATGCTGGAAGTCTGGCAGAGCTCATAGGTGGCTGAGAGTGCACGGCAGCATCACAGCTTGGATCTGCACGCCCACAGAACAGCCCCGCTGTTTTTCCCCTCATTGAACGTGCTGGCAGTGAAATAAATGAAGCTGTAGATCGTTTTCCTCACGTGGACGTTGCTCAATATGTCTGAAATCGATCAAGAATAAGCAGGTAACAGCAATCAGAATTCGAATTACTTAAGGCAGTTTGAACAATTGGATATAATTAACAACTATTAAGCCCAGTGTTTCGGTTGGGAAACTCCCCCGCCAGCCGTCCAGCTCTGTCATCTGGTTGCAGAAACTGGCTGTGACAGGTCATTTTTCATGATTTTTCTTACACTGGAAAAACACCAGTGTTTTAATTAAGAGGCCTGAGCTACCAGATGCTTGCCTATTTCTTTTTTAATGATTACTGATTTGAAAGCCATGAACAGAGCAACCAAACATCGAAGAAGGTTGCAAAGTAAGGATTCTCTTGTGTGCGGTAAAAATTGGCATTTTAAAGGCTCATTGTCGCACTGTTTGTGCCACTATTGGCTCTTTGCTTCCCGTGTGGCTCGTAAAATAGTCCCTTTTGTTTGTTTGTGTGTTTTAAACAAAAATGAGGTGAGGGCAGGGTCAGGCGGGGGCAGGAGCAGTGGCTGGATTTGTGCTGCTATGTGAGGACAATCCAACAGGTGGCATGAGACTCCTGCCCTGCTCCTGCAGCTCCTTCAACAGTAAAGGAGACAAGGCTACAGAGGCATAAAGCCATCTTGCCTTTATTTACTTCCAGGCAGGAAGTAAATAAAGTTTACACAGTTTGGTGCTGATAAAGTAAGAGACTGCATAAGTTTTTATCCAAAGTGTTTTCTAATGTTAAAAAAAAAAGTCTAGTTAGTGAGTATGTAAGTCAAATCAACAGTATGCTTTCCCTTCACAATGGTTTTGTCTCTTTCTCGTGCAGATGTTAGCACAATGAATTTTAACAATATGAGCCTCTCAAGAATGTCAACAATTTTCTGCCTACTTATTTCAATATCCTCTTTGCACAAGGCTTTCATTTCCTCAGTGCTGCTGTTTTAAAGGCAGCTCCAGCCTGCCCTGACTAATTTCCTCTCAGCCTCACAGATCACAGGCCTTTCCCACCCAGTGCTCCCTTTGCTCGCACAAAGACCCTCGTAATCCTGCTGCTTGTCCACAATTAATCTTCCCAGTTGCCATATTATTAACACAACCACCCACGGGCAGAGGATGCAAATGTAAAGCCAGGAACAGGCCTCTCTGTGTGCGAGCCCCCCACCCCCTTTACTCGGCCCGCAGCTGAGCGACAGGAGTGTCAGTCACTGCAGGGGTTTAAACCGCTGCCCACTATCAGCATCAAGGGCTTTCCAGCCTCACCCCCCGCCCGTCTGCTGATCAAACAACATGACCCCCGGCCCCCAGAGCGAACCCCACAGCTGAGTTCCCTCCCCACTTTCTTTTCCATCTACCTTTGCCTGTCTCTCTAATCTGTCCTGTGTTCTCTGTCAGCGGCCCATCACTCTAATTAGCACAGAGCACAGTTCACCTCTGAAAGACTTGAAACTAGCCCTTTATCTTTGTTACAACTTCAGTGAGCTGAGCCCAACAGTCAAACTGAATATCTTAGAGTTTTAGATTGCTGTTTGGAAATTGTAATGCAGACTTTTCACAGAGACCAAATTATTAACAGATCGACTGAAAAATCATAACAAATTTAAGTGTAACAGTCATTTGCTTAGTATTTCCTTTTCAGGCATGATGAGTGACTTGTTTGAATGTGGGTGTCTACAATGAGAAACAGGTGGAAAAGTGACCTGAAATCTTGGCAGGAAGGTTGAAATAATTTTCTCCTGCATCATACAGATGAGAAAAATACATCAGTGCCTTAAATCAAAGTGATAAACCCAATACATCAGCTGATACACTGCTTTTCTTAAGGCTTGCAGAGGTGTTATGAATGTATCTTGTGTCTCTAGTTCTCAGAAAAGCCAGCAGCTGCTTTATAATCGTTAAGGGGAATCATCTAAACAGAGAAAAAAAAAAAAAAATGTCAGAAACAAAACTCCGCTTTCGTTGGCCTTGATGTGATTAAGGCACGTGACTGCTGTGGCCATGAGTTTTAGCTGCCGAGCTTTAGCCGATAGCACGCTCTCTACAAATCACAGCTTTGATCAAAGCTGCTGCTGCGAGAATAGCTTGGCACCACTTTAAAAGAATATGAAATAATGTCCCAATCCAGCAATTCTGAAAGCGCGGAGGACAGAAGGGGAGAGTGCACGAGCTGAATGTGCAGAGGCCGCTTGAGAAGTTGGTCACTCTATTGCCTTCGGTGTCACTTGACATGAAAGTAATGCCAGTTCTATGGAGATCCAAGCTGTTCCCCAGTGGTTGAAATGCTATTGTGTGTCAGACAAAGGACATGGTTTCATAGCACCCCCTTGGTTGCATGCATGACCAGCACTTTCAAATAAGGCCTTTAGATCTAAATCTCAGGCTCCACTCAGCACAGGCAGCTTTGTTAGCGGTGAGAAATTACTGGGGATGTCCAAACTGAAAACTAGGCGTTCACATCTCCAAACAGTAGCTTTTATTATGCTGAGGTCTACAACAAAGCCCGGCTGTGAAAACAGTCCAGCTGAGCCGAGGCTTCTTGTTTACCAAAGTATCAAGCTGAAAGATACAAGACTGTCTGCCGTGGCTGCTGCGGCCGCTGCTGTCGTCTCTTTTGAGATTTAGCAGCGAATCGCAGATTAAAGTTGAAGTTAAACAAACGTCTCTCTGTGGCAGTGCGGCACTGTCTGCTGAGTTAAACCTGTTTCATTTGGCTCCGCTCAGGAGCGAATCACAGGTTTGTAGAATGAGGGAAAAGGAAACTGTGGAAGAAAGGAGAAGCTAAATCAACTTGTAACATCTCAGCATGGAAAACAATCGCAAATCTGGTTTTTCCGACTGTGTAAAGCAGGAAATGTCGAGGTTCTTAGCTCGAGTTTGTGACATAAATTAATTCTTGACTTTTTGCTAAGTGGTTATAATTCTATGATTATTATTTTAGTATTATGTATGTGTATGCGAAAAGAGACAGACCCGTAGAGAATCACTGGCTGACTTAACGCTTTGCCCTCAAAAGCACAAAGCTTTAAAGCAACTTTCAGAATATATTCTGACTTTCAGGCCTGCAAATCTAAAGTCTTAAAGTTAAACGTTTAACATTTAGATTTAATATTCCACATTTACATTTAAATTTGATACTTCATGTTTAACTTCTTTGCAATCTATAAACACATTAACAATTACATTTTCATATCCCATTCAACATATTTTTGATTTTTTTTTGTCAAATGTGAGCAAAATTGGCTAAATGTGTGGGTTAAATATTTTAAAATATATCAGCAAGAAATATACAACTGAACTTTTACATTTGGCACCTCACAGATATTTACCTCAGGTTTGGTTAAGATCCTAAAACAGCCTTAAAAGAGACTGGATATTACATTAACTACACAGCCAAATTAATGGATATCAAGTTTATTACATACTATAGTGTCATATTTGAGATCACACCTTGTGATCTGCTCTAATGCCACTATGAATATTATAATAATGACCTGCAGGGCCTTGTTTTGTTTTTATTTTCTTTTATTCTATGCACACATTCTATCATACTGATCACACTAAAGGACAGAGGGTGGGAGTAGTCAACCAAAGAAGCACAGCAAACACGAGAAAAAGGAAGTGAAGAAAAGGAAGACTACACAACAGACAAGGATATTAAAAAATATTTTGCTTTCCTTCAAGGATGAAAATGAAATCACTACATTTGTTAGACCTTAGGGAAACTTTAATGTTTCACTTCGGGTGAATAGAAAAGTGTGTTTGTTCACAAGAAAAACCCTGAGGTAGGAAACAATGAAAATGTCACTCGTCAGAGCTGTAAATGCACACGTGTAATCACATAACAAACACCCTCATGTTTAACTCCTCCTGCAGTGTCACCTGCTGCCTTGTCTGTATCTTGTTTCCTTCATGTCATAATAAAAAGACGCATCCTTTGACTCCCCTCTCATGAATAGAGCACATCTTGGCATTTCACAGAGAATCAGGAGGCAACTCGCTGTCAGCCATCATAGCTAATATCAGAGAGAACGAAGAAACCATTTTTCTCCGCAGAAAGACAAATCTCAGCACTGTATAAAATTCTTGGATTTGCGAAAAGAGCGTCTCCCAGTGAAATAAGTGATTGTGTTTAAAACCTGAGGGCCCTGCAGGGAGCATGAGAAGAGGATGTGAATAACAACCAGCAGGCTGAGAGTCTGCTGTGAAAATAATGACGCTCAGTGAAATCTATACTCACTTTGTTTAGCTGCCTGTATAGATGCTGAGAGAATAAGGTGCATATGCAATTCACTGAGCTGTCAGTAGGGGCACTGTTTCAATCATTGTTCAAAACACTTATCTGGGTGCTACTGTTGCTTTAGATGAACGATCCAAAGTATTTTTGCATTAAAGTCCTGCTCCAGCCACTGATTAAATCCTTCAAAAAAACTCAGAACTTTCCATTTTGTAAAATTACATATTAAAACATTTTCTTCCTTAAAAATCCATTAGATTTAATTCTACACCTTTGCCTCATCTAGGTTGTAGGGATCGCACCATCTCCACTCATTGTTCCGCCCGTCTGTCTGTAGATGGAGCAAGCTATGCGCGTACGCTCTATCATCTTCCAACCCTGTAAACTAGTCTACTATACACAGGAAACAATGAAATTGCCTGATTTAGATTGAATGTCAAACAAATGTAACACCTTGTTGAATTAAGTGGTTGTATGTGATGTAATCCTGGCAGAGACTGATACCTTTGGGGGTTTTCATTTTTTTGTGTTGATTTGTTCTCTTTGTTCTCATAAGCCTCATTTTCCAACCGCAGCAGGCAGGTGTTTCAGCCATGGAGGTTCACAACTGCCTTGTTTAGTCCGGTTGAACCGAATCCGGGAGTGTTAATCCCCCTGGTCTGAGACCTCTAGTGGGAACCAAACAACCGAACTCTGGTCCACTTGAAATAGGTGATCTGGGACCACTTGCAAGCGAAGTCTGGAGTGGATCATCACTGTGTGAACCCCATCCACAATCAATCACTGCAGGCGTACTATCTACACGTCATTTCCTGTTTTGGTAGCTGATGGAGAAGTTAGCAAGTTGAGGCTAATAAAATGAGGGGCAGAGGACAAACGTAGAGCTACCAAGAACAAAAAATGCCTTCTGGAAATATGGGCAGAAGACAACATTTCTCAAAAGAATAGGGAGGTGTTCAAAATCTTCAGTGAAAGAATCAATTAGAATGGATTTGACTGAAATGTTGGGGAATGTCACGTTATAGTTAAGAAGCTGCATCAACAATACATAAAAATACACAATGCACTGCAGAAAAGTGGCGGCTCTTTTAATATTAAAGACAAATGTATTCATTATGACAACCCCTACAATATACGACACGATGGAAAACATGGAAATGAGCTAGACTATATTTAGCTTTGTTAAGCTTTAACTCAGATCTCCTGTGTGTCGCTTACAGATCACAGTAGAATCTCATCAGATCCAGCCATCTCCTGTGGTACATTCCCCTTATTGCAGAAGCACATTCAAAAAAGGCATCAATTATTAAATTAATCAGTGCACTTGGTCTGACCATATGTTCGTATGCGCCATCTGCTAACATCTGCTGATATGCACTCCAGATCAAGATGAGCAAGAAAACTACCTGGTGATGCTCCATGATGTAGGCTGCAGCAGAAATTGTGAGGGTTTTTTCATTTTTATCTGCCTTACTTTTGTTTACAATTTTATCGTCTGCTCGAGATTTGCCTTTGAGAGCGCAAACCAAACCAGCTGAAAAATGAATCAGTATCTCCAATTTACATCTGGCCCACACCAAGGAAGCAAACTACAAGGTGTGAACATGACCTAAGTAAGGAACTCGGTGGATGGAAATAAGAGCTGAACATCTCACAGCTGCAGAGGTATTCTTTAGCTGTAAATTAAATCACAGTTAAAATAAGAGTGAATATTGAACTTCCCCACCAGGTGGACAAACACATGGAACTGAGTGTTAATACTGCTCTGTAAGTTTGATCCAAAAATAAATAAAAGTTTTTTTTCTTATAACACTCATAACAGAAGAGGGAGAAGACACATGGACTGTTTCCCAGTTGTTATTTATTCCTGCAGACGACAATATATCTCATTAATTGCCATCTGGTCCTTGCTTTCTGCACTTCTGTTACCAAACAGGTAAAATAACTGCTTTTACACTATCACTGCAGTGCTTCCTTAATCACGTGACACAAGGTGATGGCACCTAAAATGTTAGATTGAAGCATCATCTGAATATGTTTTAAAACATCAGAAATGACAGGAAATAAGTTACTTATACTTGTACTATACCAAACAGTTTACATCTTAAAAGGCTTCATTATAAACACTTAAATAAGGCACTGGCATTTTTGCCTAAAACCAACCCTAAAACGGCTACCATGCTACTGAAGCCCAGGAGGTACAGAAGCTGCAAAGTGCAAAGGTAATTTCCTCAGGAAACATTAATGTACTGTAGAAATAACAGGACATAAGAATTATTCATTGAGGTAAAACGTACAAACTTACTTTATTTCACAAAAATAAGACTTAACAAGAATGCATATTTTTAACTCTGTTAGATTTGCTCATTGTTTTTTGTAGTGTTTCTGCCCCTGATGAACAAAATTGAGAAACCGTCTGGCCAAGAAGTTGCCGACTCATTGGCGTTCAAAAGCAAATAAACTGTATAATGGTACAATAAACAATTTACTCAAGCTCTCCTTACATGTTTACACCTAAACAAAATTGCCGCTGGAGCTTGCAAAATGTGAAACACAAGGTTTGAATCTCTGCGTGCCTTCAGGGAGGCTCCTGGTGCATTGCTACGCACAGACATCTCTTCCGCAGACATGTGGCCGAGGACACAGAACACAAAGAGCAAGCACTTCTCCAGCTGCTCCGTTCCCACGTGAGAGTGAAAAGAACACACTGAGAGTTAGTCAGAGTTCGCTGGAAATGAGCAGTGTGCAAGAAGGCCAAACAGACGTCAAGTGGGGCTTTACAAGAAGCCCTGTGCACAGTGAGCAAAATATTAAGGTTTGAGAGGACAACATAGACAAATAAAGACACATTATTTGCAGAACTGTGGGGATTTCACAGTCAGGTTTGGAAGAAGGGAAAAACTCAGAACCAGAGAAAAGCAATGACGTATTGTCATATCGGCAACGGCTGAAGTCATTTTTTCAAATTAGTACGATGAGCAAAACTGGCTCGATGTGAACAGCTGATGATTATTTCTGTTCAGTTGTTGTTGCATGTGTATGTAATCCGGCCTCTGTTTCAGGAGGTGGCAGTAATGCACTAAAAGGCTTCTTGCTAACCACAAAATAAAACAGAAGAAGAAGTGCACGCCTGTGTTTGTTGTTTGGCCGAGTGACGCATATATGGGCAAACACATAATGTGCCGTCGAAGGGAAGCCACTTTTGGAGGCATTTTGGAAACAGACCTGGTGGTTGACCCAGAACCCGCTAGAGGAATTTTATATCCCATCTGGCCTGGGAATGCCTGGGGACCCCCCAGGAAGTGCTGGGGAAAGGGATGTCTGGAATACCCTGCCTAGCTTACTGTCACCTTGACCTGATCCTGGATGAGGGAAAGTTAATGGATGCATGGGTGGAATGTCTGCTGTCTGCATGTTTTACATGTGTCGTGTCTTTATAAAAGTTGATTACTGTACAAATGTAATTTTATACAAAGATTATATCACTATCAGTAAATATAGGCTATTGGCCGCAACAGCAATTTTAATATTAGTTATCGGTTTAGGACAAAGTTTTCATAATTATGTAGAAAGGGAATCCAACATTTTCTAGACAGTTTAAATTAGACTTGAACCATTTTTACGCCTCCTCCCTAAACAGAAAACAATAGTTTGAAGTCAAAAGCGCCATAAGCCTTACCTGTGATTCAATTTTCATGCTCACCGTGGACAATAGATATTAAGCTGCCTTTTAAAGAGCCTGTTTTCAAATGTCAGCTGGTCAAATCAAATTAAGCTGCTTTGTCAGACCTCCCCCTATGATCCACCAACACGGTATGTCTCACATCACCTGAAAAATCATGAGCAACACAATTTAATTACAACTAAGACAAAAAAAAAAAAAAAAAAGTGTAAACATCACCCACTTTCATCCCTTTATGTATGTGGACAAGAAGACAATGTGTTAAGAGGAAATAAATCTGCCTTGACAGCCACATCAAAGGGTGCAGCGAGGGGCTTACTGCTACTTAAGGCACAGGAATGCTGTTGCTAAGCGTCAGCTGAAAACCTATCAACCCTTTAAGGACTTTACTATTTTTGAGAGGGGGGCTGAGCAGGTTACTGGAGGCCAGACGAACCACTGTGACAATGGCCTGACAATTAATAAATACTTCAGAGCGACGCGTTTTAGGTATGAATCGTGATTATGATTGGTTTGAACACATTGGTTTGTGTTTGGGGGATAGTTTTTATTACTGCATAACAGGGGTTTTAGATCTCTGAATCTAGACTCATAAATAAGTAACTATGTGCTGACTATGAACTTCCTCTGCCCTTTTAGGGAGGACATGCTCACGTTGATGAATTAGGTAGGACATGCTCCACTGCAGAAAGGCTATGAGTCAGTGCTCTGAATAAATTCAATTCCCTCATTTTTTTGCCCGGGTGAGGTGCTAAATCACTGGGAGCGTTCGGGAGCGTCGGGGTGCCACTGGACGGCCGGGGAGCCAGCCCGCTATAATTCTGTCCATCAGCCTAATTCATTATTTCAGCTGCAGAACTGAACGACACCAAAGTGACAAGCTGGAGTTCAGTACAAAGCAGTAAGCTTTCAAGTCAGACTTCGGCAAATGATCCAGAGGAGCATGCTGACGACGCCCTGTCATTCAACACTCTGACAAGTCTTAAATGTACAGGTCCAGGCAAGGCAACACACGCGAGTCTCACTTGTAGGAAATAGAAGCGATAGGTGACCTCTCACTAACTGGTAATCCTCAGAGTATTAGTCATAACAGCAGCAGATTAATCCCTTTGAGAGAGTTGAGCCGTCTAAGCAAGGTACGGGGCTGCCTGGCCAACAAATCTCCTTTTTTTTTATCTCATCGTTGAGATGAAAGAGAAGCAGTCTTGAGGATTAAAGAGAACAATCAGGCATTATTAGCAATAAAAAAAAAAAAAAATTAATTAAAAAAAGGAAAACTACAAAATCAGCTTTGTGAGAGACCAATCATTACCAATTACCCACCAGACCTGACAGCCGGGAAAAGGTAGCCACCAGCTCCTGGGACAGTTTCATCAGTGCTGATAAAGAGCTGTGTAAATGTGTAAATGTATGAAATATACATTTAGAGTTTTGTTGTTCATAATAACCACCACTTGTTACTTGTCAATCAGTGGAACCAAGACTACAATCATGACCATTTGCTAATATTAGCATGCTAGCATGCTAACAATGAAAACTCTAAAACTGCCGATTTTTAAGCAGATATGATTTTTTACCACATTCACCGTTTTGGTGTTTAAAAGAAGTACATACATTTTCACACATATGTAAAGTGCATAAGTTGTTAACAGAACACTCTTCATGGCGCTAATCAATTTGTCTATATGATTGAAAATATATATCAATAACATGTCACAACATATGGACCCATATAAAAGCCATCATGTAGGTATTTGGAATATAAGTATAGATACAAATTTTACTTTGGGGTATTTCATTTATGTATGTTATGAACTTATATCTTTGTATATCTATCTATATCTATCTATGTATGGTATATATGTGATATTAGCATATTATTTTATAGGTAAGATAAAGGGCAATATTCCGCTTGATGATGCTTTAAATTCTGACAAATTATCAGATCCAATATTCAACATTTTTCTAATTATATGAATCATTGTTTTTTATTTTGTTTTTTTAAAACCTAGTAAAAATAAATTTCCCCTGAAAAATAGATAGAAAGGAAGTTTTCATGTACTTAAGTACTTGAATAATGTACTGTTACATTCCACGACTGATCTTAATTTAGTGTGCTAGCATTTGCTAATTAGTGCAAAACAGTTTTTTTTTACTTCTATAAAACAAAAAAAAAATAATCTGAAGATGTCACAGTGAGAATTTATGCAGATAAAAACATTTAAAGAAGCTACTTCTACTTTGAGCACTTCTGTTCTTTGCTTATTTGCAGCCTCCACTGGCGCATATCATGGCATTCAGTGGGAGGAAGCATCTCCCTTTATTGTAATCAGCTTTCATTCCAGCCCTTTTGATCCCTTGCTTTTTTTTTGTGCGACACACCTCATCACCTTTATTTTCTGCCATAATTGCATGGGAAAGATCCCCCCCTTTGATACCGTCTGCATGCCAAATCACTATCGGGGAAAAGAGTGTCGAAAAGTGCAGTGTGTGCTGTCTGCTGGGAGAATAAAAGGGCTCATACACCTGTGGAAGACAAACAGGGTTTTCAGAGATATTACATATCTATCATCCTAGTGCAGGATATGAACAGTTCTGTCATCCTAACGGTGAGGGGGGCATTGCACAGCGGAACAGTAGGTGCTGAAAGACATGTGTTGCACATGGTGAACTGTCTGGCAGCTGGCATTCCCAGGTCGACGCGCACACGCACACGCACACACACACACACACACACACACACACACACACACACACACACACTTACTTCCAGGCCCCTGTCTCATCTCCTGGCTTTAATCTGCAGACACAGTCCTCTCCTGCAGGCTCATCACCGAGCTGCTGAGTGGAGGTGAACAGGATCCTCTGCTCCCTCTGCGGGCCTCCCCCTTGTCCCCTTTACCCCTACTGCGACGTCAACACCAGCCCTCAACCCCATCGTAAGTGTCAAGTGAGGTTGTCTACTGTCTCCTGCTAACACAGCTGCAAACTATTTCGCAGGGGAATTAGGAAATCTTTTTTCAGCTTCCAGTGATAAACAAAAAAACATTCACAAGAGGTATTTGCATAGATATCCAGCAGAATATAATTAATACTGCGTCATTGTGGTGGAAAAATATGTTTTGTTTTCAATTTTTGGATCAAGTGTTGTGATGTTGTTTGTTGATAGTGGATAAAATACAAGGCTCCAGGTCAAAGTAATCAATAATTGGTATTGCTCATTCTTTCAGGTTCATTACAGGCGTCTCGTCCATCTCACTTTGAAATCAGCTTTGCACGGAATTATGCCAAAAGGTGTAAATAATTCTGCTTAGCCTTGATGCTTATCAAGAACAAACCCTGTAAACATTTCTCTTGAATATCTCTCTCTCTCTCTCTCTCTCTCTCTCTCTCTCTCTCTCTCTCTCTCCCTCTGAAAAGAATGCCTGCGCTGCATCTCGTCACGCAGAAATACAGCTGCTGCCTAACAACACGGCAGCCAGATAAGCGGGGTGGATTCTACTGAGAGAATCTGTTATCAGGGATGGTGCTATGCACTGACATTAAGGATAATCATATCTATCAGCACACTGCCAAACATCCCCAAGTGAGCCTGGCAGAGAACAAAGGCAGCATCATCTCTTGAGGCTAAGGTTACAGGCGGATGATGATGTACTTGTCACCGGGGTGGAAATGATCCACTGCCCCAGCCAGCTCGAAACGCACTGAATAGAATCCCCGCGAAGATATGGATATCAGCAGCAGTTTAGATATCTGCTCGTTCCTCTGCCTGATGGCTGCCACCGCCTTGTTTGTTGCTGTTCCGAACCAGGAGACTGTGTGAACACTCTAGTAGAATATAAAGTGCTTAGATAAAATGTAAAAGGAAGTGTTGGTGGGGAAAAATAGGAAGCTGGATAATGCAGGCCATCACCTCGCTCCTTTATAACAGGAGTGATGTCTTTATTATTCCGTTCGCCATCAAAAGATGGAGGACAGAAAATTTAAAAAGTGGAATACATTTTGTCAAACGGTCATGTTAAAACGGTAAAATAGTTTTAAGGTGAAGCATACAAAGCTAATGATTATGACCTATTGTAAAAATAGGAGTGTAGGCCTCTTCAGTTGCTGCAAGTATCCCACGCTTCACTCAAGGCTGCGAGAAAAGCAAAACAAAAGTTGGCAGGACAGTTTGAATCTGACAAAGTAGTTGAGGATGAGTCAGTGAGTGAATCACTCGCAGTCTCGCAGACCAAAGCATTTGGAGAGAAATCCACCCTTAACTGGGACGTGCCGCATTGACAGTGATGAATTGACTAGTGTCGTCCACATGGTTCACATCAATATCTCATTTATTATGACGTTTCGACTCCATCAAAGGCATCCACAATGCATATTTCAGTACGTTTCCAGATTATTTACATTGTTTAGCAGATCCAATATCCAAAGGAGGTTCAGCATAAACACCCCGCAAACGTTAAATGTTCATCTTAGTTTAGTTTCTTACCTGTAATAAAATGCAATTTCGTTTTTTAGGATATTAAAGCTGCACTCACCCTGAAGCAATAAGGCACTGAATCAGACACTGAGAGATCATTAGCTTGTGAAAGCAAGGGTGTGTTTTTTATTTTTCATCCTACAAAATCTCCATAATCACTTTTGAAAATATTTGTAATTCAAGTGGACCTCTGCACATCTTTCAGGCTCTGTATTCGGGCTTTACTAAAATCTATCCATGACTATACTTTTCAGACAATCACGGATCATTTCAGAGAGAGGGTGTTCCTTTTGGATGTTCTCCAAAGGTAGTTAGTCCCCGTAGATGGTGAAAGGCCGATACAAGTTGCTCTTCTAGCATTATCAGCAACTGCATTCACAGCAAAGAGGCAACACGTCAAAACATTTTTCCACGAACTCTTCTCATAAACTCTTCGCAGCAGAGACAGGGAGGGGAGGGGGAGCAGAGTGGATACTTTTTTCATGCATCAGTGCCAGAAGTTACAACCCTCAGCGTAAAATTGTTGCCGTTAACATGTTAGCAAACAAACAAAAAGCAATACTGTCATCCTATGTGAATCACTGTTCTTTCTAATAAATGTCACCAGTCACTCCTCTTCTAGCTTTGGTTTGGGATCCACCAGCTGTAAAATCAGAGAGATACATCATATGAAAATGTTAGATTTAGAGTTTTTTGTGGTATTTTTTTGCACTGATCGAACTATGCAAGTTATATTCCCACATCTCCTGATGCTATGCTAAGCTAGGTCTAGCTACTTAACCGTCTCAATCAATCATACATTGTGTAAAAGGAGGCTAAAGCTTCATAGGGCTGCACGCGTTGGTGTTAATTCTCTGATTTAATGTAGAGCATGGAGACTGGCCAGTATCACATCTGATATGACCCTGAATAACCAGTCCTGTGTTTCATGTCTTTGTCACCTGCCAACTCGAGTCAGACACACAACCAGAACAACCTCACATGGCCTCACAAGGTCACCGCAAGCATGTGCACACAAACACACACACATGCAGTCAAGGTGTGGGCAGACAGAATGGGTGTGGAGAGCTCAGGGCCAGACAAGGCAGCTCATCTTGCTCGCAGACAGAAACAACTATCAGTAGGATCACTCCACTTCACTCCACATGCTGGAGTCTAAACAAGTCTCTGTTTTCATTTCCATAAAGCCGCGCTCTGTCTTTTGTTCTGACAGAGATAAGATGTATAAATTATGAGCAGCTGACAAAGTATACTGGGACGCCTCAGGCAGCTCATCAGTCATGCTCGGCCTGTCAGCAGGTAACTGATGGGGGCCCTACAGGCACAAAGCCCCCTTTTAACAAAGGGGGGAGAGGCAGAGGAATTAAAGCTGTTGTTGGAGTCCCGAGCACAACAGCTGACTCATATTTAACAGTCTCTTTAAAGGAGTGAGGCAGACGCCAAAAGCTTCAAGCTTCAGAGCACTGTTTTTTGTGGCTCTCTCCTCAAGAGTGTATGGCTTGCTGTTGTGCTCTGCTGGCATCCCACAATGGCCATCAAGCAGGAGGTAGGCAGAGAGAAAGCCGCCTTGAGAGACCACCCAAGAGGTGCCACCGAGGGGTCTGTGCTAAAAAAGCTGTACAACTGTAATAATGTTTAGCTTAATCAAAAGTAAAATATAATCCCCACTGTGTATCTGCAGGGAAGTCCCTGTCGTTGTAGTCCATTTAAATAATGGATTGGTGGGTTTCACTAAAGCACTGAAGACCAAACTGTAAAAGAAGATGACCTGAATTTCTGGGGTCTTTCTGCACCATGTGTATTTGAGAGATAATCGTAATGAGACAGTGTACTGGAGTAAAGATGACAGGTAAGAATGGATGTCACTTCCTGCAGCCATGTGGGTGGGAATGACTTGGCTTTATTTCAGTTGGCACAGCAGCTCTTATCTCCCCCCCGGTCACTGCCGCTTTCCATCTTGTGGACTCTAATCTAGCTAGGTGGATGTTCCGGACTTAACATGGGAGAGCGAGTCAACTTTCTGTCCAGCTCTGCCAACAGTTTAACAATGAATGTGCTGGTTTTATTCTGATTAGCGCTGCTGCTGCCATGCCATTTGTTTTCTGCTGTATTGTGTGTGTGGGTATATACTAAAGGACTGAATATTAAAAAGGGTAGCTGGGCTATGAGGTTTGATTTAGCTCAAGAATAAATAACGTTCCCATGAAGAGTAGATCGATGATCCACTTGGTGGAACACAAAGCTCTCTTGCAAAAAAGGAACAGCGAGTTCTTCCGATTTATGTCCCCTCATCATATTTCTGCAAACCAATCTCCGTGGCTGTCTGGAAGTCTGGAAGGACATAAAGTATCACACCTACATTTGGGTCAGACAGGTACTTTACTGTATCAAATGATTGCGGGTATAAAATTCTCTGAATAGAGTCTTGACAGCAGAAAAAGAAAGGCACCACTGCCACTCAAGAAATGCCAAAAAATACAGCTTATCTGATTCCCAGGAGGAACAGGTAAGTCCGCTACTGTCAACACTGGCATATTTCCATATGAGTCATTTAACATGAGAGGTTGGTATGATTGACCATAACATCTTAATCAATCATCTTGTTACGCTGGTTGATCTTTCTAATTATACAACTGGTTCAATCAGTCCTGGAGATCATGTGTGTGAGAAACATGACATCTGTCATGGATGCACTGCTATTCTCACTCTATATGCTGCCACCTGCGAAAATCAATAGAATTCGCAATGTCTGTTTTCATAGTTATGCAGATGACACATAACTGTATCACCAAATGACACAGCAGCTGTGAGTCCACTTCAATGGGTTTTGGCAATAATTCAGCAGATGAGCAAAAATTCCTGGGAGTTACAGAAGAACAAAACTTCTACTCTGAAGAGTCAAACAAGAGTTGTAATTTGGCGTTAACCAAGGTTTAGGAAAACCTGACTTTGTCACTGACAAGTGAAAATTAGAGCGTAAAAGGAGCGGGAGGTTGAATAGTTTGAACCAAGAGTGATAATCAGCCATCCCTATTTGAACAAAGTTGTATCATTACAAATTACTATAAACTGAACAGTTACAAGTAAACATTTTTTTTTTTATCATTCTAATTATTCTTTTGTATTATTCCTATATTATACTTAAGGCTTTTACTTTTACTATCTTAATTTTTGATTTTCTATTGTTGCTTTTATGTCCTTTTATGTGAAGCATTTGCTGTGTGTAACCTTTTTGTTGTAAAGCACTCTGAGCTGTATGTGCTACACGAATAGATTTTTATTATTGTTTTTCTTGATTCAGATCCAAGATTTATGTCCAAGGTGACCAAAAACAATTTTTTAAACCTAAGAAATAAAGCTACAAAGCAAATTAGTGTAAATAAAAACAATGCAGACAAACCGATTGTATGTATGTATTACTGCAGTATTTACTGTTTCTTCTCTTCTCCATCAGAAGGCCAGTATACGCCTGAGAGACCTCAGTTTACTCAAAACTCGGAAGCTTAGAAGTTAAGCAACTAAACACTCTTAGCTGCCCTGCACCTGTTACGTTTAGAACAGATACTTGTAAAAGAGACTTCACAAAACTTCACTTGAATAAAGTAGACATTTTGGAAACTTTAAGTCGACCTTTTCAGACTGTCAACAGAGCAGAGGTGGCTGAGTTCGTGTGAGGTAAAATAGCGGGAATCGGACAAATTCAAGGGTATGATGGTTACACATGCATGCAATTCAGAGGGGATACGTAGCATCACGAGACACAATAAGTAAATTGATCAAGTTGTTTGAGCCTGAAGGTATGGTGCTCAGACGGGCGCACCTTCTGATTGAAATGTATTTCAACATTATTCTTGACATTTCGTCTTTTTTCTCAACATTTCGACCAAACCTCTTCCATAGCAAAGCTCTTATCGAACAAGGGGCCAGTAATACTGCTACTGATACACGATTTGCCCTTGAGAACATTGCTGATCATCGGCTGCTGATACATTGGAGATGCAGTTTTCTTTAGTGAAAGTGTTATGCTGAATGTGTGATTTTTAAATTCACAGAGCTGATACTTTTGCAGGATCATCTCAGCGAAAGTGGTACCACTGCCTTACCTCTTGACTGAGCAGAATCACCTTGAGGCTAACAGTGCAGCAGCGTCTACGCGTGAGATATTGCGTGTTTTTGTGTGTGCACGTGTGAATATGCGGTCATTCATGTAGAGGGACCGTCTTAATTAGAAAGGTGAGAGACAAATGGATGGGAAACATCAAATAACAAAGAGCCTCACTAGAAATGGTCAACACGTCAATCTGAGTGGGCTAATTATAACACAGGGGGTTGATCTTGATTGATCGCCTGAAAGCACAATTACCAAACCGTCCACATTAAACTGATGTATGAGTGTTTTACAGCTCCTGAAAATTTAATAGATTTCTCATTAGGACACCGGTCATACTGTATGCAGAAAGTCCTTTATATAGACCTGAATCGAAGGTGACACGGGCTGAAAAACAGAAGAAAGTTAGAGAATTCTTTGGCTGTGACAAGAACATGACCACTTCAGTGTGTGCCCTTATTCTGAAACACTGCAGAGAAAGGCTAAAGGTCATCTGTGTCCTTACATTACAGAACGTGAAGAAAGAGTCTAACAAAAATTTTCTCTCAACACAACAGCATTGACAGAACAACCTTGAAGAAGGACAAGTAATCCTCAGTCAACCCTAACCTTCTTCTTAAAGTGTCAAAATCCACCCTCACTGACTGTAGCAGACCCGAACAGTAACTTGTGAACCAGGCCAGGCAGTTCTCAGAAAGTCCCACATCTCTTAGCATGCCCAGCAGTATTTCATGGCCCATTGAGTCAAAGGCCTTTGCCACATCAACAAAAGCAGCTACACAGTACTCTTTGTTATCAATGGCACATATGATGTCATTGAGGACTTTAAGTGTAGCGGTAATGCAACTATGTCTGGATATGAAGCCGGACTGAGCATGGATAAGGACATTGTGAGTCTCCAAATGTTGCCAGAGCTGTTTGTTTACCTGCTTTTCTGGTAATTTGGAGAGACAGGGCAAGATGAAGATGGGTCTGTAGCAGCTCATCCAAGTTATCCCCCCGCCCACTTTTAAAAGTGGGGTGACAGCAGATTTCCAGTCCCTGTGGCAACACACGAGTTTGGAGAGAGAGTTTAAAAATGCAGGAGATAGTTGCTGTGATGACAGTAGCTGCTGTCTTTAAAAATAGTGGATCTAATGTCTTACAAAAATTACACTTTAAAAAAGTGTCTGTTGAAGTGGTCCAACATTTTGGATTTGTCTGTGAGGACAACACCATCTCATTTAATTACAGTGGGCAGATGAGAAGGCATATTTTTCTTTTCCCATTGTTTTGATGGTTTTCCAAAATTCTTTGGTGTCAGGACCATTAGCAGTCAGTTGCTGTTTGAAATAGCTCAAATTTGCCTGTCTAATAGACTGAGCACATTTGTTTCTTAAAGCCCTGTATGATTGCCAGTCAGATGTTTTATTACAGGTCTTAGCTCTGCCCCATAAAGTATGTTTTTTCAAATGAGATCAGACAGGTCGGGACTGAACCAGGGGCTGAGGTGGTGTTTTAGTGTGGTCTTGTTACACTGGCAGAGCAGCACTGAACAAGGTTTTGAAATATGCCCAAGCCTATTCGACATCAGGGATAAGCCAAATGCTGTGCCAGTCCAAAATGGGTTTGGGAGGAATATTGAAAGAACATTGATTAATTTTGGAGCCAAGTATTGTGCATATGACTGTAATAATACAGTGCAAACTTCAATTAGACTTAGTAGGTAATGCCGTAAATAGCTAAAACGATTTTGTTTGCGGTCTTTATTGATGAAATATTGTATTTAAATATTGTATCTCCAGGCCAGCATGTAATAAGAATGTTTCCAAATTTGGACTGATTTTTTTTTTTAACCATTTATTTATCTTAAGGACCACATGTCTACAGTTGATTGAAAATCACTTTTCCTTAAAGACTGCCTCAGATGAAAATCATGTGTGTGACCTTGTTCTTTATGTATCACGACACAAATCATGACCAAAATAAGCAGACCAAAAAATTCATGGCTGAGGACTTCTACTTTTGTTTTGCAATCTACATATGACTTTCTCCAGAAGACAAATTTTGCAAAAGTGGGTCTTTTAGATAGAAAACCTATGGAATCATGGAGGTTAGTCCAACAAGCACATGTCCAGACTGAGCACTGTACAAGTTTGTCAAATAAGAGAATTTCTGTAAGGAAAATAACAGCATCAATCATTTCTGCAGACAAAGAATGAAGAATTACAAAGATCACTTCCGTAGTGACATGAAGTTGTTACTGAGCAACAAGGTTTGCACAGGGAGGAATAGCAATGTGTTGTGGTCTGTTGGATATTATTGTTAACGATATTGACAAATGTTCCCTCACCTTAGCCAAGTTATTATTTTAACCCAAACCGCAATCCTCCCTAAACTTTATTAAACCCAAACAGACCAGGAAAGCTCATTTAGTAACAGAAATAATTGCTGCTGTCTTGCAGTTTCACGTCACAAAATGCTTACATGTGTCTTTTTTGAAGGCACAGTAATTTGATTCCATGGTTAACAGTATGTGTTGCAGTCACAAACTACAATGATCTAAAGCAGGACGCACTGCCTATGTCTGATGTTTGTACTTTACACAGAGAAAGTGAGAAAGGACGGAGAGACACCCTTATGCAAACAGAGGGGGAAAGCAAACGAGTGTGTGCTTGTGTAAGCACCCACTCTATCCATTCACATCCAGCCCAAAAGAGTTGTCTCAGTCACAACAATAGAGGGTAACATGATCCTTCATTACACATTGTGTAAACAGTGTAACCTATCAGTGCTGTCAATCAACATGATTGATTGTGGCTTGTCACAGGAGAACAGTGAAACGTAAGGGAAAGAAAAGTCGTTTTTTTTTGTTTTTCCCCTCTCTAACAAAAACGCAGTGCATTCAGCCTGCCACAGAAAGTGGTGATTAATGTGTTCTCGCTTGGTAATCCCACACCCTTGGCTAATGAAGGAGGAATCTATCATCCGCACTGCCGTGGCAGATGTCGCGAGAACAGCAATCCAAGTGCCTGGGAACAATTTACTTTCTTTGCTCTAATTGCTCCTGAAAAGTGTGACAGTTTTGGAGGAAAGCACTCGGGGCGGACACAGCAACGTGCAACGACTTCAACAAAGAAACCAACTATTGTGCAGCTGAAAGCACCACTTAGTGCAAACTGGAACGACCCAAAGATAAGAAAACCCAGCAGACCATTTTCTATAGCTGTAGTCTTCATGCTCTTGATACATGAGCATGTATTTTACCGCATGAACCAACTTTACCCTCCTGGTCCTGTGATATAGTCCAGGAATTTTTAGCGGATTTAGGATTTTTGAATTCGCTCGAATGTCTCGAATTCAACCCCCGATTATTTGTTTTTGGGGATCAGTCAATCATATTAGGAGCTGATAAACACATTAATAATTGGATTCAAACTACTATTATGATAGGGAGACAGATTGTAGTTAGGGTTGGAAAGCTGAAGGGGTGTCTTCAGCGCAAGAGTGGGCAGCAGGGTTGGCTAGAAGAGCTGCTTTTGAAACGATTTCATATAAAAGAATGGGAAAACCTGACCTGTGTGCTGAAAAATGAAGCAGATACCTAACCTTCCTGACGGATTCTTGATGTCAGTTTTAGGGAGGGATGCAAAAAGTTAACCTACAGTCTTAAAGTGGTCATAATTTAAGCACATCATTGTATTCTTTTGCTGCTTGAGTTTCTGAATATGTACATCTGATAGGGATGTATGTATATGTGCTGGAACGTTTATTTTTTTATTTATTACTATTATATACTGTACACTATTAATGACATGTTCTTAGTTTGAACTGTCAACTTCATGACATGGAGCATAAAGGCATATCAGCTGTGGTGATGGGGTTTTATTTTCTTTATTTATTTTCGTCGTCTTTCCCTTAAGAACAGCGTGTTGAAAAGAGCTGGATGGGGCAACATCTGCCAGAGATTACAGGTATGGATTAACTGTTGTTTGTTGAGCTGTTGTTTTCATTGGTAATTTTACTTCAGTTATTTACTCCAGGCAGCGACGAAAACAAACACTTCAACCGTTTCTCTCGCGACGCCATTTTCCTACACGCGGAACGTCTTTCGTGTTGGCGAACATTAGCTGCTATTAGCACCGGAGAGGAAAGAGCGACACTTCCAAATGTGTCACAGCCGTCTGTCCTCACGTCATTTAATGTAATCTGGTTTCATGCTCGTTCACATTACGGGCCCAATAAAACAACAACACTCTCAAACATCTGCTTACCTTGCGAGCCCGTTGATTATTCATTCAGCTGGAGGTCAGATGGCACTCGGCTCACACAGCCTCACGCCCAGGCTAATAAATCAATTTCTGCAGCAACTATGAGTAATCGCATGTGCTTTAAAGTTTAACAACCTGCTTTACGAGGTGCAGTATTCTGCGAATTATGTGAACAAGTTGACTCACAGCACTAATTGCGCTATTTTTTATTTATTTTTATTTTTTTATTTATTTATTTCTGCTAACTGTGAACTGGTTGTGACCTCCACACTTACAGTACAACCATCCCCCCTGGCAAGTTAAGTTAAAACATGTGGCGCTGCAGAGATGAAAAGGCTCGAGCAGCAGCCTGGATCCAAACACTCACATGTCCAATAACGGGGCAACGCCCCATCAGGTGTTCAGTTGACTTAATTTCAAAAAAGAAGAAAATTTAAGGTGCTGACAGTCTGTTGTAAATGGGATGAGAATTGCACAACAGAGTTTTGGAGCCATGTTGAAAAAAAATAACTTTTCTATGATTTTGAGAATAAAGTCATACATTTACGAGAAAAGGGTCTTTTTTTTAAAATGTGGAAATAAACAACAGGCAGATCCTTGGACAGCTTCCATCCCTCTCAACCGCTGTCCACAACAGATTTCCTCCAAGTACATGTAGTTCTTTCTTAGAAATAAACAGTTCCTTGCAAATTCTCTTCAGAGTCCTGATACTGATGATAATGTGTTGCTGATGTGCCAATAGATTAATAATTTCCCTGTTTGTGAAACCTGTAGTGAAGTACAACTCCATGACCCTCATTATGGTGCAGGGGATTGCTCTTCTGAAAGTAATATTACACCTTTATTCTCATTATCTTTAGATTTATGTTTTTTTGTGACTTTTTTTGTCTTACAAAATTCCATATGTAAATGTTGGTGAGTACCAACAAGCGTTGCTTGTTTAGGGCGAGGAAAAGATCGTGGTGGATCACGAAGCTGGTCCTCTCAGACAGATTCTGCCATGCCGTACTGACAAAACACCACAGTGACCAAGACAAGATTAACAAGTCACTGCAGCTTTTTGGGTTTTTAGTAGCCACTGCAGGAGATGGTGAGATGAGGGTTAATCACTTGGTTGCAATCTGAAATCAAACCACATTGGGTCTTGTCGTTCCACTGCCGCTGTCATAATTAGTATATCAGTAGCAGATGATCCCCAACAATAAATGTGTCCTGATTCAACATGTTTGTCATGGCTTGTGTCGCCGTCATGTGTTTTGTGTTATATTCTCTATCTTCCCATGTTATGGTTTATTTATGTTTCGTTATTTTAGTTATTTACATGTTTCCATTTTAGATTTCCCCCTCCTGTTGGTTTCTCCCGCTCTAAGTGCCAGCCCCGCCATAATGTATTTCACCTGCGTGGGTCCAATCATCTGCCCCGTCCCTGTGTTTCTAACCCGAATGTTTCATGTCCTCGTTGCCAGTTTGTCTTCGTCACTAGTAGCAAGCGTACCTGCAGTATTTCTACTGTTAACGTCCTCATGTGGGACCTCGTTTTTTGATTCTCAATTCAGTCCCTTGTCTAGCCTAGTCTGTTCCCGTTTTTCCTAACATGTAGTGTAATTTAAGATGACTTGTTTTCACATCCTCCCAAAATAAAGCAAAAGTACTAAAGATGTAGGTGCCGCCATGTTAAAGTGGGGACATCAGAGTTTAAAAAGGTCTAGAGCAGAGTTGAGTTACTGCCCATTCACCCAATCATAAACAGGGCTTTGTGATTATGAAGTTTCAGCTTGTTTTGATGTACTACATCTACCCTAGTTTACTTGCTAAGCCACAATTAGCACCTTTTTCCACCCAAAGGCAATGACTTTCAAAGATATTTTACTCTGATCAAGGTTCTTGTTAAAAAACAAGTTTTATAGATTTCCCCCTACACAGCATTGAAAAAGATAACGTAATAGTTAAACTTGTCAAGTAATGACACTATACAGTTCTTATTAAACAGGAAAAATTCTGTTTTCCAATGATAAACAATAGAGAAAAAAGCTGATTTGAGTTTTTGGCTGTGAACACGGCTTTTATAAATACGACAACTGGGCCCACTGTCCGGATGAGCTCACTGAGATCTTGTCGGATAAACGCCGGTGTTTAGATTAAGCATCAAAGACCTGCCACAAAGACAAAGTACCTAGCAGAGGAGCTGAACTGCAGACCTGTTGTTTGAACAGAGGGAGCATGGAGAGGCCAATATCTAACTTCAAATGGCTGAGAAATGTGCTTGCAGAGCTTGCAGGTGGTGCTCAAAGCGCTATACAGTAGACCAGATAGAGCTGAAACGTTGCCAGTCCAAGACATGTGTTCTGATGTGAGTGTGATTTATATGACTGTCTAAACTTTGTCTCACATCGAAAGTATTTACAAATACTATCTGACTGAGATCAGTTTATGATCTACTACACTTACTGTTGCTTGTTATAGGTTTGAGTGTGACGTCTTTTGTAACCTTTACTTAAATTTAGATTTTCTTTTCTTTGTTTACTGACCAAAGTGAGAAATTGTTCATGTGCTGTCAAACTAAGCAATATGTTTGGCATGATAAAAATAAACCTCGCCAACATAAGTATGTTAGCATTTTTAACATATTCTTGAAGCAGCAGTTTGTCAGGGTCTGCTAGTGTCAAGTGTCTGTCTGTTAGGGTCATTCGGTGTTTCCTGTTTTACTTTGTTCTGTTTGTGTCTTACTCCCCATGTCCTGTCAAGTGTTGTCCCTCAGGTGTGTTCGATTACTCCCTCTCCCTAATGTGTCTCACCTGTGTCCAGTTGTCTACCTCTCCCTCGTGTACTTAACCCTTGTGTTCCCTGCCTCCTGGGTCCCTAATGTGTCTCACCTGTGTCCAGTTGTCTACCTCTCCCTTGTGTACTTAACCCTTGTGTTCCCTGCCTCCTGGGCCAGATTGTCTTGTCTTTCTAGCAAACAGTCCAGCGTATGTTCTGTGTAAGTCTCCTTGTGTCCGATCTGTATTCCGATTACCAAGTTTGCCTTATCCTTATCTGTACCTTCACATAATTTGAATTCCTGGTTTTGACCTTTATTATTAAAACGACTACTGATTTAGAAAGCTCCCTGTGTGTCTCTGCATTATTGGATCCCCCAGACCTGGTACCTGATACAGTTGGTAAGATAGAGAATTTAATTAGAAAAATTTAAGTTCTAGTTCTGCCACTGTGCTCATCCCTGCAGAGATGGCTGCCATGCAAGAGATTGGGAGCAGTCGAATTCTTTCCTTTCACAACCCTTTTTCAACTGTCAGCTTTGTTTCTTTGTTGTTTGAGCTCAGGAATGGGCAGTTTTTCCTTCGCTGGTCATCGCCACTACTCTTGTTAAACTTACTGAGGCAAAGGGGGCTGCTTGCTGCTTGTTTATGAGAAGTCACTGACATGCCTTCAGATGCACTGATTGGTCAGGTACCCATGGGTAGTCATCTGGTAACCCTCAAAAACGCTTTGTACCAGGTAAAAATAAACAAATTGCAGGCAGACAGCAGCCAAGAACAAAAATCCTTTGTTTTTTACAGGAGAAGGCAAAAAGAAACATAATGTGCACCATCTTAAAAACTACTGTTATCACCAAGTTTTATTGTGAAAGCAAACGGCGTAACCTTTCACCTCGTGACATCCGACCAAAGCACCATTGATGCGCTGGGATGTCAGCTCACTGCTAGCTGCATGAAAATGGATGCTATGAAAGTTAAAAACACCCAGTGGGGAACACCACATTGGGGATGATACATTATTAAAGTCCAATTCGGATGTTTGGAAGACGTTTGTTAAGACAGACTGGGAGAATAACATCGTCAGTGGCCTTGCTGCATGTAAGCAGTGACATAAAGTGTTAGCATTTGAGAGCCACAAGATAGTCACATCATGTCATCCCTGAGGAAACCATTGGGAAGCTGCAGAAGCACAGCAGCTGCTGTGACAATTGAGAGACACTCTCAAAGCCTGTCACGGTCCATGGGTTGGGTCGCGGGACTTAAACTGAGGGTCCTGGCGGGTGCGAGATTTTTTATGAGATTACTGGTAACAGGCTGGTTTTGGAACTTAACTTTACAGGTCTGGGTGGGTGTAGGTTATCAAAATTGGGCCCCTTCAGGACTTTTTGTTTTTTGGGAAGTGATTGGTGGGGTCTTCTTTCACAGACTGTCTCATGTAATGCGATCAGGAAATATAGTGATAATTTTAGCAATTATAGCAAAGGTTATGTTCACAAAAGTTACCAACTTTAGCATATAGCTACTAGCATGGCTGTGTCCTCAATCTTTTCATTAGAGCAATGCTAATGAAACTATAGCATGATAAATAAAAAAATCATTCATTAAAACTTTTCTACTTTATGTTCTGCAGCTAATGTCTGTAGGACACTTTTTACTCAACCAACTGAACATGGCGAAGCTCCTAAAATATGCTAAAATGGTCAGCGTACTTAAGTAAATCAAATTTATCAAGCATACAGCTGAGGACAAAATTTATCACTAAAAACATATATATTAAGATATAAGAAGCAGACCTGAGCTTTGAGACAAATTTAATCAATTGTTTTTGTGTTACAAATTTCTTTGCAAAGTGGTTTGGATAACCTAATAAACCATCTAAAGCTTTTATTACCATCTAATAAAAACTGATCAAAGAGAAAAAAAAAAGTAATGTAAAGCAATCAAATCCTGCAGGGTACCAGTGGTCTCTCAAACAAGGTCAACCCAAGGTAAAACTGCACGGCCTGAAACTAATTAAGTAATTACGAGCTGCATGTATGTGCTTTTTCTCTCCGATGTGAAAGACTGTCAAGTGGAAGAACGCTGCGCAGGTTGGACGGATGCTGTCTACTTTGATGTGGGCTTATGCATATGAAATGAGGTCAGATCCTGGTCATTAAAAAGAACTTCTTTGCTCGGGATATCACGCTACGAGAGGCAATTTCTTCAAAGGCCTTGTACGTTGGAGATTTGTGAGGGATTATGACAGGAAGGCATGTATAAACAAAGCAATGTGAGAAGAAAAGGAAAATGGGTCAGATAATGCCCTCTGTCATAGTTATTACACATCTCAATTACTCGGGCCGATGAGAACGCTAGAAGCTACAGGGATCATTTTCCTGCGCAAGAACACAGGACCAGTCCCACAGCCGGTCCGCTCACATGTCTCTTGTATCTTGTGCAAAGTAATGTTAGCTAATGCTAACTTTGTGTGCTAAGATAGGTAACGTTAACAGTAACCGTAACATTATCAAAAATGAATGTAATACTGAGTTAACCTGCTGTCCCAAAACTTTTCTGTTTCTGTAAATGTTTATCCTTCACGTAAATTGTTAAGCCCTCCGGTGTCTGACACTTGCATTGGGACCGGTGAGCTTTTCTCTCTTTTAATGTTCTCGTCATTCACAAATACTCAACTCACAAATGATATTGTGAATGTACCCTTTCTAAATTTATAGCTCTGATATTTCCGAACAATTTCTCTATAAAGTTGATACTATTTCCTTTTGGATATCTCTCACAGAAAAAGTTGAAATCTCCATATTCGACCGACCAAGTAAAAAACTGGCAGGTGTAGCAACAGTAACCAAGGGGGGCGGGGCTTATCAAAAGGCGATTCACTTCTCACAATTTCTAAATCAATCACATAATCATTTAGTAAATCAGCTGTCAGAAAACAGTGATAACTGCCAGTAAGAAAAACAAATATATTCATTTGATAATGATGTAAAGCAGAGATAAGCATCAAATACATACAATTTAAAAGCTTATCATCTAACTGATCCACTAATTTCTCCACTAGAGTATTTGCACTTTATATATGTGCACCCATTGTCCCACCAGTGAAAGCAGAGCCTTAATAACTTTCTCATATTTATGTGTCACCCGTTTAAAAAAAGACTGCGTGATGGCGCTGTATTGTAAACTTGAGCAGCCACTGCACATTTATATTTGCTTTGCCCTAAATATGCCTGACCTGCTTCTGGCCGACCATTGAAAGTCCCTTGTTCATATCATAGAAACAATGGCTCATTCTTGTATTAACGCGCGGCCATGCGACACATAATAAATATTGCATCACCGGAGAAAGTGAAGCTGTCAGTCAGGAGATAATGCCTTTCGTCAGCATCAAACCAACCACAAACTTCTCTACAGCTAATGATTCCTTTAAGGTATTCCTATACGGTAAATGATTCATAGTGACTGCATTGTTAAATACTGCACTTAGGGGAGGCCTAGTTAAAGTAAATATAAGTCATGGTGAAAAAGCTTGCAGCATTATCCTGGGCTGTCTGGAAGAATAATAATGCCCAGGGTTGTGTATGGATCCAAATGGCTCAGAAGTGTTTGTCTGAATCTGAACAGTCAGTACACATGACAAGGTAAGTAATTCCTATATATAATTTTTATTAATTTTCATTTATTTTGTACTGAAGCATCATAGCAGAGAATAAATGGATTGAAGGGTAACATTTTGCATTAACTAACTGTGAGTTGAACCCCTGACACATATGTTGTTCAGCCCAAGTCATTTCCTGCCATTCAAAATTCAAAAGTCCACTCAAAATGGTGGTCACGGACAGAAAGAGGGAGGCACAAGATAGACTGAAAATTCGTCACATTGTGAAAGCAGCCAGCAGCTTTATCTGTGTTACTTTCCTCTGTGGGCCGGGGTTGTACAGGTCCAAAACATTGGGGTGTTGACAAAATGATGGATGACACATGGCACAGTCGTTTAGCAAATGAAAAGGCTGGGAAAACTTCTTCCAGTGCACAAACAAATGACGGCTCCCGTTGTATCCATCACTGGTGCTTTGCTAATTGGGAATTGTAACCCGTGACAACAAAACAAAAACAAACAGTGGAGGATGAATATTTGGCTAGTTTATTATGTTAAGTTGGTATGTTCACAATGAACCCTTTATGGAGCACAGAAGTGAAACTATTCAAGACACTTCTAAGTAATTATGAAATAAAATCTATATTGTAAAATTATAAATAAAATGAATCTTTGTTTGGATACCACTACCCATCCAGGAATGGTTGGACTAAACGCTGTAGCAGATGCAATCCCATCTTTGGCCACAATGCAACGGTGGCGCTTTCCATATTGTCGCTGAGAAGGGCAGAAGAAGAAGAACTCACAGGTAAAATGGCCAAGATTCTCATTAATATCGAACGCCTGGCACGCCAAAACAGCAGCAAAAGCACGCATGTACATTCTTGGGTTATCAGCAACACACCTGCCAAGTTTGAAATCAGTCTGACGAAAAATCTTCATGCTATGTGCCAAACAGACATGCAGACAGAGATCAATTCATGGCTTTTATGGAAGGGTTAGCTGCCACTAACGTATGTCATCATTTCCCTCTCACTTTCACATGATATAAACTGTCATGCTCATAGTGGAAAACTAATTTATGTATCAATAAGGAGACACTTTAGCTGTCTAGTATGCTATCTACTTAGCCCAGTAAGAAGCTCTGCTCAACTCCCTGACAGGCTGACGCCTGTCACGTTAGCGTGGTGTTGCCATGGAGCTAAGACAACAACAGCTGCCGTTTACACGCCACCCTCCAGTCGAAGTCTGAAAAATGTTGGAAAAGTGGAATAAAGTGTAATTTGTAAGTTCTACAGAATTGCACTTAAGAGCCCCGGTAGCACAACAAATCTAAACTCTCACCTCATGAGGAGAATGGAGAAGGTTGGATGGCTAGCTAGCTGTTAACTAGCAGGTTTAGTTTGAACTTTCTTCAGTCTTAGATTGGTTTTGGAAATGTCATCAGCTGCAATGTACTGAAAGGCCAAGTTTGTGTGTGTTTTTAAAAAAAAAAAAATATTATTTATCATATTTCTGCCCCACCCTGCCAAATTCAGGCACGTGGGCTGTGTGAGAATGGAAAATAATAGGAAAATATATACGGAAAATAAGAACCACATTAAAAACATGTTAGGAACTGTATCAGACAATACTGAATTGAATCAAACCAGGACTGTGTTGGACCAAATCATCTCACATTGGTGCACATGAATCTAGATTCAAATTGAATTGCCATACAGGAGAGAGATTTACTCCCCTCGTAGCTGGCTTGAATGCATCAGAGTGAGGAGCCAGAGTTAGCTCCTGTAGAACTTTGCCACATAAACGCAGGCGTGAAGGTGTTCCAATCATACCAATCAAGGTTTAATTCGTTTGTAGCTAAACAAATTAAGACGGTGATTGGCTGCGTGTTGTGCGTTACTCTATTACAGTAAAGAGACTCTAACAACATGCAAATGAATGTGTACAAATGATTAAACATGAAGTTGTCTCAGTTGAGTAGATGCAAATTTCTCAATAATGATAGTTTTGAGAATGGTTGTTTGAATACAGTGATGGTAAGTGACACAGAAGCATGAGATCCTCTGTCAATCTCCAGAAAGCCTCTTCAGCCCCCACCAGAGGTCTCTGTCGCTCACACCTCTTCTCTTCATGGGATATTCCCGTTCACTGCATATGGACTATCCTCTGCCTTAGTAACGCTACTGAGGAGACTAATGCAGGAAAATGGTGACAAAAGGGTGACAAAACAGGGGAAAAAAACAATGCTTGGACACATAAAAAGAAACCAACAATAAAAACAAAATATTTTCATTTTAAAATACAAGTCCTCAGTAGCTGAGCAACCAAATTAACCCGGTGACCCAGAATCTAACATTTCCTGTAGACCCCAAAGACAAACATAAGTCAAATATTTAGGCCTCGCAGACGAATGAACTACAAGCATCAGCAGATGCATGGTGGGGTATTCTTTACACACTGGCAACATGAGCGATGTGGGTCACTAAGCCAGTGGATTCAAAACAAAGAAAAGGCTCAAGAAATGGGGTCCACTGGATAAATTTGTCAATGTCTTGTGCCTTTAGGCACCCAGCCTCGTCTGACCCCCAGCCTCCATTCTCAAGATAAATACCTCTGTCACCATTCACCTTCAGTCCCTGGACACAAATTTAACTTGTCATCCATCATCCTTGTGCAGTGGTATAATTTTCTCCCCCTCCCAGTAATGAGTTGAAGAGCCCCAAACAGACCAGGGATGGGACCACATCACTGAACATGACAAAGCATTTTGGAATCCGGATATCTTTTATGGTTATTATTTGTATAGAATGACTTGATCTCACACTCTCCACCAGAAAGCTCGCCAACCGGATGAATGATCGACTGCGACGTTCATTGCAACTGTGGGTCCGTACAAAGTTCAAGCCAGGGATGGTGTAAAGCTCCGGGTATTTGTTTCCCTCAAATGGCCGTGGCTGACAACCTTGTATGATAATGTGCCCACTGTACATCAACTTAATTGACACTTAAATCTGTCAGTAGCCTTACAAATGCCGACCTTCTTTGGGGAACAAATCCTTTGTAATGTGCGTTCTTTGTGAGTGATTGTGGGCATGTGTGCGTGCGTGCAATTGGGGGGGGGTGTCAAGGGGGAGGGAGTGAGGATACAAATGAGATAAAAAGAGAAAACTCCGTAAAAGCAAGTAGCCTGTTTAGTGCAATTATAATATAAGCAAAATACATGAATATTACTTAAACAAAGTTCTTCAATATCAACTGGCTCGACGCAAACACTAAGGGAGTAAATCAAATTGCTTCCAAATCCCTTTTTACCTGCGTGATCAGGATATATATATATATATATTGCCGTGTAATGTTATTAGCAGCCCGGTTAAAGTGGAGCCGCTGTGCACCGGGGGTTAGCTTATTAATTGTTGTTTTCGTGTCACCACTGCTGTGTGCACCCAGTGATTTAATCAGCTAAATTCACTGCTGTGGGAACTGTGACCCGGGCCAGGTTTAATGCTGTAGGTGTAACAACAATATATTGGCAATGAACCTGTCATTCCAATTCATTTCTGAGAGTGATTTACATATATGCACGCTGAATAACTCTGATTAGCCAAATGGGATGGAGTTATTATCTGGCTTCTTAATTGCACTAATGCTACCGTTTCATTAATTCGATGTCCATTTATTTCTTGCAGCCCCTGAATGTGTGCTCATCACAAAAATATTGCTCTGACTGGCTGACAGTTTAGGCACAATAGTAACCCCTGGACATTGATAAGCAGTGACTTGTGTGTATATGTGTGTGTGCAGTCTACTTCCTTCTCTAAGGGCAGTAATGACCTGGGGGCAGCATTTTCTGTCTCCCTCACAGGTACAGTCTTGTTTACCTCAGTCCCCTGTGGACTCTCACCCTTCTTTCCCCAGGAGGCCTGATCTGGCTTCTTTAGTCTCACCTGAGTCACCTACCTGTCCTCCTTCTCTAATCACAAAGCATCTCAACGCTCTAAAGCTCCGTGTTATCTGGAGGGGCAAGGCCTCTGGTACTTACTGCAATTAACCTGGGGCCTTGTTATCAGAACGCTCAGTGCACCTTATCAGTCTCAAAGGGGGGGAGAGTGGAAACCTGGCCTGGCTGCCCCTGCATGCATTCATGATGAGATGACAAAGATTTGGGATTACGCAAATGTAATGTCCCGATAAAGGGAGATACTTTGAATGTGATCATTTGCTGATGCTTTTTGACTCATACTCAATGGAAAGTACAATGTATGTATGTAATGTATGACTTTGTTACCTTTAGTGCGATTTGTATATGTTTATTCTGAATTGGATGCAAACAAGAGATGGACAATGAAAGACAGGGAAATATTCAGAGACATTCCACAGGTAAGAAGGTTTATTGGTAACAGGTCAGAGTGTCATTGCCTGATGAAAAATCAGCACCTAAAAACAACAAAGTCAGGTGAGATTTCAACAAGATGTCACAAAATGACATTATTATCAATCCCTCACCCAAGAATGGAAGGATTGCAACTTGAGGCTCCCCGCAGCCATCTCTGCTCACAGCCACTCCGCTGACTGACAGCAGGCAGCTACAGTGATGCAGAGACGGACGGACAGAGATGGATGGATCGATAGACGAATGCATATGCGTCTGCGCCTATTGATAAATTCCTGCCGACAACGGGCGAACACTTTGGGATCATCGGTGGAAATGTCAGTCATGTTGGCCATTAGTTTGCATGCATTTCAGGTCGGATGTCCTCAACCTGTAACCATTGGGTACCAAGGCTAGCCTACAAGGTCCGTAACATGCCAAAACACTTTTTTATCACTTGTCAGAAATGATTCCACTAGGTGTCAATCCAGGCTTCTCTGTGACTGCACGTGACAAGGAATGAGAAGGCCTTGATATTTGGCAGTGATGGATAAATAAAATAAGAGCAAAAAATATGGTTAATACCCACTAAAATTGGTCTGTTGCCATCAATACCAGGAACTGCTACTTCAAAACAGACCAAAAACATCCACTTTGATTACTCAAACAGTATTTACAGATCATCAAAAGGTTGAGGTGGCATAATCAACCTGAAACTGACTCATAATTTAATAAATAAATGTGAAAAAAGTAAGAAATGGTGGCCACAACGTGGACAAATCGCCTAAAATTCATTGACAGTCAACTTTAAGGGACATAACAGAGAAAAGTAGTATTTTTTTTACACATTTTCAAAATTAGCATTATAAATTCTTACTATTTATAACTTGAAAAGTTAGAATTAGTATTTAAAACTTTTTTTTTCTTTTTTAGTGTTTTTGCAGTTCTCAAATCTATAGTGTCATTCTGCTCACTGTTTTGGTTTACTGATTTAGGTTGTGTTCACACCTAATAATAGTTTGATACGTTTTTTTTCATCCAATTGGGTCATCATCATGGCTCTTGTTGTCGAGGTCATCATACCAAATAGATTTGTCTTTTATATCAGAAGAGCTACCAATTTTGTGCAGTGCACTGCATATTTTTTATGTATTGTTGACACAGCTTCTTAACTTTTACGCTACACTGCTCAATATTAAATCCGGACGCAAACGAACTGCACCGGAGGTTAACCACTCCAGGGTTCAATCGGACTGAAAAAGGCTGGTGTGAGCAGCCTTAGTTCGCTGGCAGCATCTATTTTGGTCACAGCTGGGGAACACTTGATCAAAAAACGATGTGAAATGTGAAAACATGATTCCCAATTGATATAATACTGTCTGCTATTTGCAAAAATAAAAATAGTCAGGTATTTGCTAAATTATTCCCCATATAGAATTGCTATATATACATATATGTGTGTCATACTTTGTAATTGCAGTTTGTTTTTGCTGCGGCCGTGTAGCCAAAAAATGAACAGTTTTAACCAAATCATTAGCTATCATATATGGGCTATTTGGTATAGTCCCACCTCTTGTAACTTACTAACACAAAAATATTGTCCTTTAAGTTTCCATTGACAATGTAGTGAAATAGCAATCTTGTCTTTTTCTGCTTCAAGTAATGCTGGGTGCACTTGTGTGTTGTGCTAGTCAAATCAGGATAAACTCAAAGCTCTGCTCCAACCGCTGGCAGCTAATGGCTCATCATTGCCAAAGCTCCCAACGAGCTCCACAGTGGAGAAGTCACGTTTCTACTCTAACAAGGCTGTTGCGGGTTGTGAATGGCAGTGAAATCTAAATTCTGCTCAGGGCTCAGAGAGAGAAATGCCTGATGAATTTGTCAATACTGCAGGAGTGATGGGCCTCATATGTGTGTAATGGACTGAATGCTTCTTAGTACAGATTGCCTGTCGAGATAGGAAACTATAATGAATGGCACGGAGGAATCTGGTCGTAAAAATATACGCTTTTGTACCTTAATTTAAAAGATGTGGCATTGATAGTTTAAGTCTCGACATTCTTTTTCTTTTAACCAGATAATTTAGAGATAAAAATCATAATCTTCAGCATAACAAAAGCTCATTTTGTGTTTGTGGGGGAACAGTTAGTCACATTAAACTTGACCTTCAAAAGGACGTGGTGATGTTATGGATGCTAACTCGACTCCCAGGGTAATAGAAAAAATTAGTCTAAAATTATGTCAGCATTACAGAGAGGAGCTACAAAGAAATTGTAATAGTAGTCTGGAGGACTTCCTACACAGAAGTAATAGACTTTTTATTGAAAGTCTACTAGCAAATCTTCAATATTAGATTACTTTTTTATATTCAAAACAAAATGTCCAGAGTACAAGATTGCAATATACAGTGGATTACCAGCTCAGATCATGCTTCAATGTCATGAAGAAGACACATTTAAAGGGAAAAGAGCAGAACACTGTGGAGACGTAACATGTCAGTGTTGCAATTCAAAGGCTTAAAAACAGATTAAAACAGTAATCTAGGATTATTTGATAATAAATGATACAGGAGGGACCAACTTAGTTATCATCCGGGAAGGCTTAAAAGCTATTAATCATGGAGGAATCATGCTTTTCATTCTGGAAAAAGAGATAAAAACTCAAAATCTGTAGCTTAAGATGAAGTAGTTAGAAGATGTTCACAAAGCAGAGGGAGACCCCTTAGTATAACGAGTTCTGGCCTTCACTAAACACAACTATTATGACTACTTGAACATATTTTCTTAGAAATTGAAAAAACACCAGATGAATTCTGACTTTTACTTGCTGACTATTATAGACAGTATAATCCAGACGAAGGCGAAACTCAAAACAATCTTAGTACATTTTTTGCAAGGGATAAATGTGCCACAAGTGACTGACACAAAGTCGAAGCCTCACTGGGCCAATCACTATTGAAAAGATATCAAAAGTGCTTCAGACTAGAGCCTGGGTGGAGATGGCTGCTCTGGAGAATTCTGTTTAACCCTGTATTGCATAAGGCCTTTAACTGGGCATTAGTGCATGAAATATGACCAGACACATGGGTAAATTCCATAGCAACAATTATACAATAAGAGGGAAAATATCCATCACAATGCAAATGACACAGGCCTATAACTTCATTAAATGTTGATCAAAAGCTGTTAGGTAATACATTAGCACACAGGTTACCTAGAATTATACCCAACTTTATAGACTCAGACCAAACAGGATTCATCACAAATAGACAATTATCAGACAATGTTAGATGTACACTACATATAACAGAATATGTACGGAAAAGGAATGGACCCTCGATACAGAAAAGGCCTTTGATAGGGTGGTCTGGCTTTTTTAACATACTATCGAATCCCCTTGATGTTTTAAAAGAGACACAAGACATTGTGATACTCTGTCACCATTAGTTTTTTATTTATGCATTGAACCACTGCAGTTAATATATAGAGACATGAGGAAATAGAAGGGCTTGACCTCACAGGTACACAGCATTATATGCGGATGATATTGTACTATATATATATACAAAACTAAAAAGATCTAATATAGGAATATTCATGGAGGTGGGATAGAGAAAAGTTTAAGGACTGATTTTGTTTCAATGAAAATACTACCAAAATTTGTATTCTCATTGAAAGCACTACCGTTGTATGTCAGCCCAACTGCGTAGCTGTTGGGATCAATGTGACACAAATTTGTGTTAAATTAAAATCTAGAACCTCATCATTACTTTAGAAAAATACAAAATCAAGAAGTGGATGTATGCAGAGAGTTAAGCCGAGAGGCAGCACCATGGAAAGAAAACAAAACGGTTTGAGTAAAACCTTGGATGAATCATAGACTGCTTCCCAAGCAGCAGCACTCTTGGTGGTAGGAGGTTAATATTCTCACATGTCATTAGGTCTGCTGGCTCGACTGATGGCTCATTGAATCAGGCAGCAAATGATTTCCTCATGCTGCAGAGGACACAGCACTTCAAAGGGAAGGGGCTGAGGTCAGGACAGCACTCCGCTTTGATTAATGACCGGGGCTCAACGGAGGTTGCCTGTAGGTAAGAATGTGACGGTGAATTGGATGTGAAGGGGACCGACTTTTAAGCTAGGTCTGACCCACCTTCAGAAAAACCTGCAGATACCATCACACGGGTTGGGTTGATGGGTTGTGACTGAAAAGCTTGCAGCCCCTCTGGCTTATACAATCATAAAAATGAAACTTGCTGGCTGACAGGCTTATCAGGCATCCTAGTACTGGTTTAATCATTTTATACTTCATCACTGAATACAGAAATATCTGTCACCTTTAAATGTGAAGTTTATTATGATTTTTTTTCTGCTTTTGTGCATTTTGTACTTTACCGAATCATTTCATATTCCCGTGAGTACAACCTTTGTTAACATCTTACTAAGGATTTTTCGTCAAAGCTGGTTCTTAAAGAAAACAACTGAAAATTGAACCATCTGATTGCTTAACTGGAACTATAGGCTCGGCCGGGGATTAACACGCATCACCACCTGGGTTGTCATTCTCCTGGGCCCCATTATCACTCTCCTTATTAGTTTTTGACTCAGCAGAACAAAACGTGACCGCCTCAATCTTTGATCTCTGACGCGCTGACACTAAACCTTTAAAGCCTCCCTACGTTCCTCTGCTAAAGTAATTAGCACTAATTAAAAGGTTTCCAGCTGCCTTGTGTGCATTTTTTTTTTTGTTCCTCCACAACACATTGTCCTCACAGGTGCATTTCCCATGTTTACTGGGAGCACGCCACCCACATTCCTCCCCATTCATTCCACTTGTTCACAGGGCATGATCAAGGAGATTAGGACTATTGTTTGTGGGTGATAAAGGAGTGAAATGCCAAACCTATTGCCAAAGGGAAGCCATTAGAAAAGTTTAAGTTTCTCTAAAAAGTTATTTTTAGCTATTAAGTTAGCTATTTTATTTTAATCAAAAGTAGCACATATTTGCATGACTAAATCCACTAAGTAGTTGACATGTTTGCGGTTGATATTTTTTCTTATCTTTCAGTGCTGTCTTTCACCTATTTAAAGGCCGCCTTTGATGATTATAACTTTATTGACCTCAATAACATGTCAGTGTGGTGTTTTATGTACGGCGACACACATCATGACTAAAATAAGCCATCTTATGGCTGCTTATGGCTAAGGATTTCTGCTTTCCACCAAAAAACAATTCCGACAACCCTTGTCTTTTATACAGAAAACGCAAGAGACCAGTCCTGACAACTTGTGGGCATGGGTTTAACATTGTGGAAATGAAAATACCATTCTGATATATCAAACTTTAGGCAATGTCCTCATCTTCCTGAGAATCTGTGTCTGTTTCAAACATGTTAGGAATATTGTTGTGAATGTGCATTATGAATTACTCCAATTTTTGACTAATCATTGTGCAGCATACAGTAGACTAGTTTAAAAGTCCAAAAATGAGAGAGCAGGTAAGCTCTGAGGATGAGGCAAAAATGTAGTATTAGATCCAAGCCAATATAAGGTTACAAAGGGATTTATTTTTTTTTACATGAAAAAAAGATTGTAAATATTCAATTTTATAGGAAACCATGAATGAATTTTTAAGGGCTTAATCAAGCATCCAGTGTCCCACTTATAACAGTGCAAAAATGAGTGTGTCCACTGGGGTCAGAGGGGGATCTGGTAAATACCCATAACTGCTGCAGAGTCATTTGAACAAGGACTGAATACAGACGGTATCCTTTTGTACTCAAGCAGGATGTCTTGATGGGTTTATTGTCAAGCGTGAACTGGGTATAAACTGTGTTTAAGCCCAACAGAGAAATCAAACTTTAGATTTTCATGATTATCTAGTTTCTTAAATCTTGCAGATGTTTTTGTTGAAACTAGAAATGTTTTTTATGTTTCCTGAGTGTATGAAATTTTGGTAAATTTCTTGAATAGTAAGTCAGAATGTAAGTCTTAAAAAGAAGATCAAAATATAACAGTCTTGGTGTTGTAACTCTAGCACTGAATGTACCTTTGAGGGGGTCAGTATGAAAGCAGATTAAAGGTCCTGAGTGTTTCCTGTTGCCATGCCTCTTTGTTACTTTATAAGAACGAGCTGGCCAAATGACCGCCAATCTTGTACATTAACTTGCAAGTCAAGGAGCCCATAAACATCATTAACCATCATTTCCCAGCCCACTTCAGTTATATGTTAAGCGCTCTTTATTGTGTAATGAGCCAAGAATCTGAAAAGATTGCCACTTCAAAGCCTCTCATGAAAGCTGTCGTCCATGCAGCCTGCTGACATGTCAAGCTGGGATTAAACGTCCCCCCCATAATCATTTCTTTGTTTTCAAATGAGCCCATTGTTTATCTGCACCTTGGGTGACAGCCATCAAGGGCGCACGGCGATGCGGAGGCTCAAGAAGTGGCGATACAAATACTTCATGTGCTTGCAGGAGATTTACGTCAGCCCGGGTTAGATTTTTTTTTTCCACTAAGTTTCAACATGTTGCTAACTCTTGGAAATCATTTTTTACATTTGTACGCCTGCCAATAGTTTCTGCCAAAAGAAAAGGCAATTTAGAAGATTGAACAGAGGGAGATTTTGATATGCATACAATTTTGAACTGGATATTGTGAACAAACCCCTCTGTTTATCCTTAATGTTTTGTTTTCAAATAAAGGAGAAAAAACACTCAAGACTAATGTACTGCATAACAGTCAATAATTCCTTTTCTTTAACAACCCATTTCATGATTGATTTAGAGTCTGTAAGTCTTGTGTCAATTGTTATGCATGGAGATGCTCCCTCCATCTTGTCAGAGAAAAACAGGCCTTTGTTTAAGACCAGCAGTGTGTCATCAGTTCTGGGCCCCCAGTGAGACATTGAGCCCAGGCAGCAGGGGGACACTTCTCAGGGCCTTTAAGAACTACAGTAAATCTTCAAACAATTTATTCGAACAATGGCTGCTGTGTAGAGGAAGAAAAGACATAGGAAACAGATGAATAAGAAACATCAGTTACCAGGCCCTGACCTTGAGAGGCCTGGACCAAGGCATACATTTCACACCAAATGACTGCAGACTGGGGCTGACAAGTCTGCAGCGGAGAGGCGAGCCCTCACAAGGTTACCCACCAAGCAATTCTCGGGGTCCAGGCCAAATAGGGGGAAGAGAGGGAAAGGGAAATCGAGGGAGATTGAGGTGAGAGGTAAAGGAGCTACGAATGAAAAATCACCATGATAGATGTTGGTTTATTTTAATGTGAGACAAAACGGTTCAATGTGAGCACTTTGTGTGACAAAATGGACACCGATGAGATACAAGAGAAGCATGGAAGTGGACAGTCAGATTAGTCTCAGTTGATAGAGTGGGAGCCTGTGAGGACAAACGCCCAGAAGGCAAAAGAAAGTATGAAGACATGTGTTCAGATTTAAAGAGCATGTGTGTTTTAGAGTCTGATTCCACATGTCCCATTTATGTCATATACACTGTAATTACAAAGTATGAAGTGGAAAAAAAAAAAAAAATTTCTGAAGCCTCTTAGGGCAGACTCACACGTTGCTCAGTTGCTTTGTACCATGCCAAAGCACGGTTCTTTACGAGATCATGAAATGTCCATTGATTTAAAAGAAGCATGCATAGGGAGGCACAGTCCCAGCAAATTGGAGAACAATTGTGGATTTTCTTAAAGACCTCTGACCTGTTGTGGGTTTTATTCGATTGCTTCTGTACATTTGTGCCAATTTGCCCACTCGACATCCACATTGGACCACGGCGATCCCCTGCCGCCATTGTTGTTATGACTGTTGAGAGGAACATTCACATTGATTATATGCCATGTCCATGATTGTGTACCTGTGCTTGTGCTGGAAAGACTATGCTATGCCACCACGACAACCAAGCATGATGGTCATTAGCAAAAGTAAATCCGACACATTTGTCAATGTGGCTTCACGTGTTAAATGTGGGAAATGCTACTAGCTGCTTTTTAAAGTCACACAACATGACACATGTTAATTTGGCTAAACATACCTTATAACATACAGTAT
>KV751339.1:2596389-2615690 GCA_001698575.1 Mola mola
CGTGGTGTCTACGAGTATTACATTATGCACATCGATCCTCCAAAGTTTGACTCAAAACTCAATTTGAGTAAACCTTGGTCAGCACTGGGTTTGACAATGGGACTAACTTCTTTTTCAGGAAGTAGTTTGGGCTATTCCTGGGAGCATTAGCTTTCACTGTGCTAAACTATTAGGATGCTCACCAGTGTTGGCAGTGCTAAAGGATTGTGTTACAGTAGTATAATCCTTTTAGCAGCAACAAAGTAATATGACACATTTCTAAAAGAATTTGGTTAATATTATTATATTTAATGTATCATGTAATTTGTTACAGGCCTGGTCTACAGGTACTACAGGTTTTGAAAGTAACTTACTAGGGACTTAACAGCAGAGTAAGCTGGTAATGAATTCACATATATTAAATATTTGCATTTTTGTGGGATGCTATAGTTAGCTAGCTGCTCTAGCTTGCAATGTTGCCATCCTCTTGTTTTTAAAGCAGTATGCTAATAAAGTTTTCTTCAAAATTCTTGTATGACTTTTGCATTAGTGCTCCGAAGAATGAGGCGTGGAGGAAATGGAAAACATATGAAGCGAAAGGGGGCCGAAAGCAACCCCAATAAACAATGCTAAAGCTAATGCTAAACCAAATTTCAATGCTAATGGAAAAGTACTTCTACTTGAAAGTGCTGGAACAAAATGCTCAATTGCATGGCTGCTAACCAGAGCACTAAATCTAATGAAAATCAATAATTGTAATATAAAATAGGACTAGAATATTTTAGAGAAATGAGGCCGTTCAGAGCTCCAAATAAGAAGAGTGTCACACTCCCTGGAGGGTGATTGGCAACTTGCTAAATCAACATTTGAACTACAGGACATTAATGACACCATGACACAACTGATTTCTGTCCTTTATATCATCAGTCTACACATGGTTTGAACTTGTGCTCCTTCTGCTGACAGTTGGGAATGCTTTGACAGCTCATTAATCACCAGGACGGCCTGCAGAAGCTATACTTAATCCCATGATGGTCTCCTCACCCTCTTTCCGCTGCTGGTGCCCGTAAAGGAGAGCGGGCACAAAAAGGAAAATGATTTACACAAGTCAATCATTCACCGCTAGAGCTCATTGGCTGTAACACTGGCAGCTTGTCTTTACAGCTCAATTTTAAAGGGCGCCTGCTGACAGCCACACTTGATTAAGTGCCGCCACTGCCTAACCTTTCATGTACAGAAAGATTGTCACTGACTGACACAAACTTTTTTTTCCTGCTTTTTTCAGGTCGGTTCAAGGCGACCATATTGGCATCCAAATTTGCGGCTGCCACTGTGAGCAGATGTCAGCTCTGGCGAGTAAGGGTAATGGCACCAGAAGGCCCACTTTGACCCCCCGGGGCTAGACGACATACCACCACAGGGCTTCAGAGGGGCATGAGGTAGCAGGGGACAGCCTCAACAAGTGAGTGCTTTACGAGCCCGCCCTCACACTCCTTTTCCCTTCCCTGCAATTATCATCAAAGAACATCTGTTTGTTGTTCCTCAGGCACCCTGCCCTCACAAGTGTACTAGCCTCACCTTGACCCATACTTTCAATTGTAGTGGATGTTATGACTAAAAATAAACAGTGTGAAGGAGTGAGGCTACCCTTTGTGTGAGCAGGGCGTTCTCCCTCGCCACTGCGGAGAGGAAGGATATCACCCGACGAACACGGCCGCATCCTGCTGCTGCTCGCAGCTCCTGACAGGTACGCGAACACGAACCGCCGCGTCCGTGGCGGCTCAGATGTGAAGTGGAGTCGACAGACTCACTTTGTTTCCTGGCTTTCAAGTTTGGCCTGCTGTCTTCTCGCCTCTCGTACAGTCTGAATGACCTGTCAAAGGCTTTTCAATAGTTCCTGGCAAGAAACATGATACACGCAGAGGTAAGGCTTTGTCCTCTTTCTTTTCCTTGACTGCAATCTGTATCACAAGGACACAGAAACAACCTGAGAAACCAAGCGAACTTATTACTGCTTTAACTAAAAATGATGGGGCCAAGTAAATGTGCCTGCTTTTTGAACTTTTTCTTACACAAGGTTCCTTGCACCACTATGTAAGAAGTGAGCACTCACTGCGGATTATAAATCACCCAGTTCTCAACGGTCACTCAGGTCAATTAGCGGAGTTACGTGAAAGATGGCGTCTCTTCGCCACGAGGACCATCCCAAAGTGCAGCACGACTGACTCAATCTGATGGCAAACACGAGAGCAAAAAAAAAAGCCCCCTTTTCGTATCCCAGAGGATAGCAAGCATTGGACTACTTGACTTGTTTTGTTTTGTCAATGATAATAAGAGGAAGTAATAAGATATGAGTATTAGCTCCAGCTGCGGTGAAGGATGCTTGAACTGCACGTATTCCCTGAAACTGTTGGGTTCTGAACGTCTGGTTTCCGTTTACTCCCTGAGGGTATGTGTGTTGATTTGGGTTCTCTGTCTGTCTAATAGAGCCACCTGGCACGGCGCAGCAATGAAAACTAGTGTTATGGCTCAATATGATATGGTTTCACCAAAACACAGCACATCTTATTTTCTAATTTGAAATCACTCCAAGATATTTCTCCTGCGATCAGTCCCACTGATTCACCCAAAGAGCGAACATTTAATTGGTAAAGACTGTTTGTAATGACTCCTGATGACACATGAATGTGTCCCAAGGGAGGGCACCAGATGTGATCCTCAGGAATCATCTACGACCCGTTACGCAGATTTGACGACTTTCCTTCTGAGAAGGCTGGGAATTCACCGGCTGACGCCTCCTCGGCGATTATCCGCTCTCACAGTAATATTCACTGTGGATCAGATTACATCCCATCAGACAGGCCGTAACAGCGCTACCTCAGGGATCACACTCAGTTAAAATGTATTCATGTTACTGCTCCTAATTTCTGTCAAACAGCCTTTGCATGCAAGACTTTGTTTAGCATTTGAGCGCCGTGTCACGCAACAGAGGTGGAGTCAAAGTGACAGCATTACAGATGACGGTAATTAAATAATGCGTAAGACCATTGTGCTTGGTGCCGTACCTTTGGAAACTGGACAGACTCCAAACCATCTGTGTTTATCAAACCTGAATGGGTTGTTAATGTGCAAAAACAAATACAGATATCCTGGACATTAGATATGCTTGTGCTGTAGCTCTTTGTTTGGAAATCCCTGGAGAAATTGGATGTTTTTTCTATGATTATCTCAATCACACGGTTGTGAGAACGATATATGTGCCAGGCGGCCTGATCAGTGTAAGTCATGCGGTTTTAGTCATTGAGTTGGAACCTTGGAAACCTCTATCAGTCATCGGTGGCCGGTATCAGCAGCGGGGCTCTCAAGAAGTTGGATTTGAGTTTGGGAAACTGTTGGTATTACCGCTAACACAACAAGGCTGACGAAAGAACAATGTGAGTCAACTGCCTGGTTGCTTTGTAAAAAAAAAAAACAAAACAAGATGGAAGGAGGCTGTGGGAGGAGAGGGTTCACATATAAGATGGTCAGCCTGCTTGTGGGCCATGATGTCCCATAAATCTTCCTCTATCTTCTCCGTGGTGATGGCAGGAAGGGATAACTCGCTCACCAACCCCCCCATCTCATTCACATGTCTATCTGCCTGTTATCCATGCCCTTGAGCAAAGATTACTGATGCCCTAGATTTGATTTATGACACATCATGTGCCACAACGTTTCATCCAATGAATTAACCCGGAGAAGACGGTTCCTTTTTGTTATGTTCCTCTCACCGGACTTCACCTGTGAAGTGTTATCTGACCTCTGCAGGACTCTCCGTTTGGTGTTTGCCACCATCCACACCGCTAATCTTAAAGTGGCTCTTGGCTGGGCAGGCTCAAAATCCAACAGATGCCAAATTTTCTCTCATTTTAAAATGCAAGGCTGAAGTCATTTCCCCTCCGTTTGCCATCTCTCCATTAGAAGTGATGACTTTTATAAATGCCACTTCTTTATTCAATACAAACTCTGGTTGACATGGTTCAATAGCTCTCACTAAATTTCCATTATGATGGTTGGATACACAGCCACTGCCCAGCCCTGAATCACTGCATTAACAGATATAACAACCACTGAGTGGAATATGATCTCATTTTGCAGTCTTGTTATAATTACCAAGCCTACAGTCTTTAAGGAAGCAAAATAAAACTTAAGGCTAAGTATTTTGACAGTGATGGCAGACAAAGTGGTGTAAATGCACACTTCATGTGGCTATAAAGAGGAACTAGTGCCTGTGATCGCGGCCCATTAACAAGAACTGAACCAATCGTGAGCTCATGGCAAACCAGCAGCCCGGCACGTATATTATGAGCCGTTTCATCAGACAAAAGATATTTGCCTTTAAAATCTGTCTGTCGGGCTCAACAAGAAGAACCACCGCCTGAAAATATATGTGGAATCATGGGCGGAAGATCGCTGTTTCTTTAGATTTATAGCAGATTGGCTTTGAATTTAATTAGCACAGAGAATGATTTAGATTAGAATGGTTTTATCAAGGTGTCCGTGATTCCTTTCACTTATATTTCAAGATGTTTTAAAGTTTAACCATTACATTTAAACATTTTAACCTCATTTTCATCTCTCAACTTGCACCCTTAAGAAGCTTTTCAAAAAATGATGCACAATTTATCTGTTTTGCCACGTGAGTTTATTTTCAAATGTAATTTTATTTCACTGACTGCCAGCATCGGGGCGCTTTTTAAGTAAAGGAAGTGATACATTTTTGTCCTGCAAATGGTGTTTGACCTGCTGTTTGATTTATTTTATTGCAGCATTTTCAAAACATTTCATATTATAGCATCTACTCCTTTATAGAAGCGCTGACTTCGAAATGGTGGATATGAGTATGAAGAGCTAATAGTCATCAAACCTGAAGGCGGTCATGTTTCAAGAGCCCAAAGACGATGCATAATTTACTGGCATTAGTGAACAAATGTGTTGCCGGACATAAAGCCACACCTAAAGACTCTCAAGTTACAACACATTAAAAACCCTGGAATGTTCTGAACGCGGTAACTTGGTTAATTTGGAGTACAGGATGGTGAAATCACCGATGGTTGGCGCACGAAAAAGAACTTAAATATGATCCGAGGGCAGTAACTCCTGGCAGAAAGCTTCATCGCAAACAGCGACAGAAAGCTTTTTGGAGGAAGAACATGGGAAAACCTACAGCTCACGCAGTGCAGCGGTGAAGTGCCTCATCACCACCACAAATCTTATATCAGCCTCTGAAAACGGTTTGCATCCCACAGTGTTATTCATTTTACAAGTCAAGTCACCTGCCTGATACCCTTCAGCCATTTTCCCCAGAAGCTGTCACACGCCAGCCGTAATATATGGCTGCACCACTGAGAACAGCTGTAGCCAATCTCTGTCCTCTCTCTCCCGGAGCCTGCTGCCTGTCCAGCATAAAAATAATACATCAGGATTAATTGATTTCCTGTCAGTCTCGTGAAAAAAGAGAATACATTTTCATGTAGCGGGTCTCCTGCAGCATTGTAGTTTTGTACACGGCGAGTAATTTAATTTTTTTAATTATGCATGAGGGTGAAAAACCATGACAAAGCGTGCTGTCGCTTGGCCCGAGGCCACTGCGCCGGCCTTTGTGTGCGCTGACACAACAACAGCAGTAACTTAACCACACATAAATAATATATTTATGTATTTGAAGGCTGCACATCTACGTCCGAAGACTGTAGCTAAAGTCAAGAATATGAAGGTCAAGGGCTGGTCATTTGTCTTAAAGTAATGACGTTCATTTGGAGCACATGAATCATAAAAGACACAATCCGATGCCAAAAGTCAAGAGGAGGAAAGTCGGGATGGCTGTGATTCCCAGCCTGTGACAGGAAAACAGATAATGTGTAAACCAGACTGTGAATTGTTGGAAACAATGAAACTATCAGACCCAAAATCTAAAAGTCAGCTTATGACAAAAGCTCTGGCCTCATAAAACAACAAGAAAGAAAAGTTAGAGCAACACATTAAAGATTTACAAATGCTCGTGTTTGCGCGCAGCTCTGTTCATTGTTGGCTGGATTAACGAGCAGTGGAGAGAGTGAGCAAGCATTTCCCCGAGTCGAGCTGAACTGGAGCCAGAGATAGAGCAGGGGAGGGAGAGAGCGGCAAACAGGGTCATCAGTAGGCCACGGTCTTAAATCAGACCAAAGGCTGGCCCCGGTGTCAGCCCCCGGACCAGAGGGGGAGGAAACCTGGCCACAACGAGGAGGGGCTGAAGAGAGGCCTGTTTGTTGTGGACATTTTTTGGGGGATTTTTTGATTTTTTTAACAGCTGGGCCTGAAAAAGCAGCTGGTCGGAGGGGAGCTCGGCCTGAGCACACGCGCTCTGGGTCAGAGTGACCTGTGGTTTATTCCCTTGCATCAACAGATTGAAAATGATTCAAGGAGCCTTTGAAAACACTGAGTGCATTACTTCTGTAAACTGTCCGAAGGTGAAATCTATGATGCGATAACTGTGAAAGTTTCAACTGCTCGCACACATCCAGTGGTGTACACAATATCCCTTTGCCTGACATCTGAAAGTGTTTTGAGATCATTTGGCATAACACTCGACATCCGTTTTACATTAGTGGGTGCATATATCATCTCCTCACACTTTCATGTTTGTTTGCCACCAGAATCTGCGTGCGATGAAAAATGCCTGCACCTATCAAGAGTGCACCTTCCAAAGGATGTGGTTGGACAAACAATGCGATATCCAAGGTTAAGAACACAAAGATAATAAATCGCTTGAGTGTCATGTTCAATTTTCAGGACAGCATTGCGCGACATTATCTGTAACAGGATTTAAATTGTTATCAGGATACCGAACAATCCATTCTGCGTCCGGCGAGCATCCTGCCTCCTGTGAGTCATAGAGAAGAAAGAACTATCACATTTTCCAGCGTCCCACCACGCCAGAGCACCGGCACACTTCATGTACTTGGATGATTGGATGAATAAATTGCTTCCATCCTGGCTGCTGTTGACACTCATGTGGACGAGTGCTATCAGTTTTAATTGTCTTTCTTCCGTCAACCGACCCACATTCCTCCCTCTGTGGAGAGCAAGGCCACAATAAATTGAGTCCCATCCGAGATTTGACCATGCAAGCTGTACAACACGACTTTGGACAAGAACTAGAAGATGTTTTAAAAGCATTTGAGATCTGTTGGGACTTTGTGTGTTCTGTGGTGTTTAAACGAGCAATTACTTAACTGCTTTGACCAATGAAAGTCTATATTTAAGACACACACTATTTAAATTTACAGAGGGAGGATTATGGATTCTAGTCACATTTTTGCAGGACGCCTCATAAGATATGTATCATAGGTCAGATGTCAATGTGGACATGAATACATCACAGGACTTTTGGCAAATTTGCCTTGAGGCTTTCTTGTCATATTTTCATTCGCCGAAAACTAAAATTAATCAAGACAAGTAACAGCAATATATGTTACTCTAACAGTATGATAAAAGGTTATCATTTTCTTAGGATTTTTTCTTTTAAATCTGTCTGCACGTCTTTGACGTTACACATTTTTTAACATTTATATTGACTATTGATGCTATTTGCTAACTATATATGATAGTAACATAATTCTGTTCTAAAGTCCTGTTGCTGCCATTGATTAAACCCTTAAAAAAATTTCTGTCTTGTAAAATTACATATTTCAATTTTTTTTTTCCATGAAAAAAAATGTGCCTTTAAAATGGCTCAGATGTAATTCTACACCGTCGCTTCATCTAGGTTGTGGGGATCTCTGAATGTGCTCCTTTTCTTAGCTGTCATCTTCCGACTTTTAAACTAGTCTACTATACGCTGCACAGTGGCAAGTTCTAACTGGAATAAATCAGCCATACATGTCTGAACCAGATACAGATTCCCAGGAAGAAGAGGAGGAGCCATTTGTACAAGGTCACCTACAACAAAGGTGAGTTTTCCCCCTACGACGTTAAGCCCCTCCCTGACAAGTTGCCAGCATTGGTTTCTTAGGTTTTCTACACGGACGACCCGTTTTTTGGAGACCGTCATTGGTGGAAGGCCGGAAGTTCTCAGCAATGACACTGACGGCTGATTTCGGCCATGATGCTTTGAAGTTTGAGGTTTATTTCAGTAATGTTTTGACAAATAAGGTAAATTCAACAGGCAAAAAGGCAAAAATGTACCAACATTTAGCCAACATTTGTAGGTTGAAACCAAAGCTTATTACATGGTCCCCTCTTACCGCCACGAAAAAAAAGTTACCACTTATGAATTCTTAATACGGAACAAAACAGAAATAAGACAATACAAAGGACTTCTTTATAAAATAAGTTGATGGTGTAAAGCACCATACATTTTTAAACTAACATTTGTACATTTGTCCATTATATTATTTTTAGATATTCTTAAATTCCAACGACAGCTATTCCATAATTTCACACACTCGACTGACAAACACTGATGAAGAAATAAACACGTTCCTCTGAAACAACACTGACTTTCTCTCATTTTAAACAACCTTTGGATACTCTGTGCCGACTGCCCATCTTTGTATTTGAATCTATTGTGCCTCTTGCTAGAGACATAATAGGCGTTTAGTTGAACGACTAGTAAATTAGTTTGTTCCTGGTAGGAATTTTAATGGCTTTGTTTTGTGTGTCATAGTACGGACTGGTTAACAAGGTAAAAAAACATGATCCTCATTAGAGGCGGTCTTTAAGGCTTACATATATTTTTGAATAAGAATAAAGCAGCTAATAATTATTCGTTGGGTACAGATGTTCTGAGCAGAGAATGAATCCACAGTGTTGTAATTTGAGCCTTTTCTCTTACTTGTTTCCATTGCCGGACGAGGCCTGTAGGTGAATGTAAAAGATTCTGCATAAAGATAGTTGATTAACGAGTCTTATTTACAGCTCATTAAACACTGATGTGTTGTGTTGAGCGTGGTCTGGACTCTGCCACCTCTCTACTGGAACGGCACCTTTAAAGACAATAAGCATTTAAGTGGTCCTGTGTGTTAGGAGAAAATTGTATTGTTTTCCCGCTGTGCTGAGAAAATGACTGTTGTAAATGAGCCTTTAATGCCGTGTGCTATTACTCTCTCTATTAAAGGAGCTTTAATAAAGAGTTTTGCGACTGGTTGGTTGCTGCAACCATTTTGTTAATGCTTGGATAACAAATTCTTGCTCCGGTACATTTCTGTGGCACCAATGTGTGTGTATGGCCCTATCGTTAACAAAGCATACCAGGACCACTGATTGTGAGAAAAGTGACATACCTGCAGCCCACAGTTTCGTTAGAGCCCCTGTGACAATCTATGCGGCTGTTTTAGAGAATCTGAAAACAATCAGAGTGCAGAGCGGCGCAGTGCTGAGGGGATTGATCACAAAAGGCAGCACTTTATTCCAGACCACAGGACTGTTGCAACAGCTGCTAAGCTGTTGGTAAAGCGAATGATTTATGGCGGTGCGGCAATAACGACGAGATGGAGTCAGTGCCATATCGACAGCCCCCCAGATGGATTATCCTCATTGATTGCTTCATGGGCTGTTGATAAGTATTTGTTTGAAACACAAATGGGGGGTAGGCAGAGAAATGTGCTTGATGGTTTCGCTCTACAGCTTGAGTGGAAACTACAATCTACAATCTATTTCTAACACCTTGGAACTGGTGACATGTTGGAGCTTATTTTCATCTGTTCACACTCAAAGTTGCCTGGTTTAAAAAGTGATTGGTTGTGACCAGTCTGGAGGAGAAGCAACAGGAAAGCAAGAGTTTGCATGTGTAAGATTTCACAGGCTGCTCTGATTCATGATTCATAGGATGCTTTCCTCCCTCCCTTCCCTCTCTCCACCTAGGCTTCGCATCCTGCTAACTCGTCAAGGTCATCTGAAGGAAATGATACCCCTACGCCACAAGATTTATGGGAGATCCACTCCCCATTTGCCTCCCTGTTTACAGACTACACTGACTCTCCCACACAGGAGCTGCTTCCGTCCCTGGTGGTTTACTGAGCGGGAGGCAGGGGCCCATCTACTGGGTGTCACAGAGAGCCGGCAGCTCATCGCCTGTGACAGGTGCCAATTGAGAGCCAAACACAGGTTGCATCCAGTCAAAGCTCCTCTTTGACTTTCTGTTAGCGCACAGGCACGGATAACCTTGTAATCTGACACAAAGACAGAAATCATAAGAATGCTCAGGCACAGGATAAAAATGTCAATCATGCATAGTGGTGCTGAAATCGAACTAAATATGACCAGTTATTGCTATGATAATGCTAATTTATTAATTCATTTCTTTGTTGATAACTGCTGCCTGAAAATGGTGATAAGACCTCTATCCAATATGTCACAAAGCACAACTGGGATATTCTGCAAATTCCTTGACTAAACTTTGTGACATCATTTTTGAATCTTTCAGTAAGATTTTGGGGGCGGAGTCTCTGGGAAGATAGAAAGGATCGTCCTCAGATCGGACGATCAACGGTACGATCCCCAACCCCGCAGTCGGGATGTTGAGGTGTTCTTGGGCAAGATACTCAACCACGATTTACCCACAGCCGTTGTGTGTGAACACTAAGGGTGTGTTGCATTCTCTGGACAACAATCCATAATTTTCCAGTATCACGAAGTCTGCAGCGGTCTACAATCACCATTATACGATGTCAGTTACCTTTCAACTTTAAAAAGTAATTTTATTGTGGAAATGTTTCAGGCATCTGAATGTCAGTCTTTTTAACAAGTGTGAAAGAATGTTTTACATTCTCTGGAAACATTCATTCCTATTAAACTCGCCTTTGTCTGCTAGCCCCTAGTATTGTTTGGAAGGAGGTGACACTGCACGTGGGCAGCAACTGCAAAACAGGCATGTTCTAGAATTTTAAAAATGAAGACATATCTTAAACACAGCAATATAGATTCATTATTTAAGTTTTAACCAACGCGGCAAAAAAAAAGTTGCACAGGGACATATTGCAATGAAGTCAGCAGCTTGCAGAATGTGTGCCAGCGGACTATAGCTTCTCTACCTGTGTGCTAGTCAGTTTACGTAAAGCAAACCCGAAGACGCGTACACAGGGATGAAAATGATAAAGAAAACAGCATTTTCCTTATGACTTTTGCTCTCTTGATAAGGCTGATTAGAAGATGAAAATGACCCTGGTATTAATACTGGCACTAGACATGAGTGTGCGCTGAATAATCAAAAAGGATGAATGCAATTCCTCACAAGTTATATTTAACACCCGACACACCCTCACCGGCTAATCAGCCCTCTGCCGAGCTCTTAGGAGAACACTTAGGAGAATTGCAGGTCACCGGACTTCATGAACTCCCGGAAGCTGTGATTTCACAAACAACTGCAATGAATTTAACAGGTGGGTCAGAGAGCTGTCAATCAAACACAGACTGTACACACTAAAAAAGAGGTATAACTAAGCAATGAGGTGAGGAATAAGGAATGAGAATATTTATCGTGTCGGACTGTCTTGATGGTATTGTACTGATTTAGTTTTAAACATGTGCTGTACAAAGAGGGTAAAATAAAGTTTTATTTATCCCAGAGAGACAATCTGTCTGTGAGTGAAAGGAGATCTACAGCGGCCAGATTGATTGGAAGTGATGTTCAAAGGGGTGAGTGGCCTTCACATGTCCTTGGCGACCCAAATGAAGAGATAGTGCGAAAATGAGTGCGAGAGCCTCACCCCTCACCGCTGACAGGACGCTGCCCTGCCCCTTGCCCAGAAAGAACTGGGCCTTTAAATTACTTCCATCTCCAAGACTCTGATTAATGAGAAGAGTTTTAATCGGAATTCCTGAGGCCAACAGCATTACTCTTAATCTTTGGGGCCCCATCCAGCGGCAACACTGACATTTAATGTAGTGCTAGTGCAATGGTAAGGAGAATTTGTTCCCCAACATGGGAGCAAACCCTTCAACCGGCCCCCCAACGCTCACAGGGCCAACATTTCGGAGGGTTATTGGACCTTAGTTTCAAGAGTTATTAGTTCTCTTCAGGCTATGAGGTACCTAAAATATCTTATGTTTTACAGTCCGATTTAAACCGGGACAAATTAAAGTGTGCCTGAGCACACAGGCGATTTAAAGCTCCTTCACTCAGCACATATCCAGTCTGGAATAGCGGAAAGTGAATTCTTCACAGAAAATAAATCGACAACACTTCTCGAACGCGAGGTTTTTCTGTTTTATATCACCGTCACATCGGGTTTGGGACTGTTTGTCAAAAACACAAACTATTTCTAGCAGCTGTTTACTATTTCCTGACGCCGTGTTGAGAATAAAATGATCCGTTCCAGTCGTAATCTACGCAAACAAAACTGAGAAACAGCTGAAAAATTAGTCAAAGAGCGGACAGTTCTTCCACGGTACAGCCAAAACGTGTGTGCAAGCACAAGAGCGTGTGTGCGCTTGAATGTATTTGATTATATTGAAGAAGAGGTCATCGTAAAACAATCGTGTGAAATCAGGCAACAAACTGAACGAAAGCCATTCCAGCTTTCCAGCTGTGCTCGCACTGATGCCCACACTCCTCCTGCGCTCAGTTAGCAGTGCATAAATCGTTCTGGGATTTGTATTGCCGGAATGCTTTAGCAGGTAATTCCTCTCTGTCTTTCATTTTGTTTGTCCATGTTAGGTTCCCGCTCTGGCCCCATCCATTCTCACATCCAGTTCCCGGCTTTGTCCATCCATCAATGGGCACACTTTGTCAGCGCTGACTTCATCCTGGCGGCTGCAATCACGTCCGAACAGGGCCCGAGTGCCACCGGGGAGCTTTTTCACTTCCCATCTGCATCTCCCCAATCTGCTGACGGGGCCCCTGACGTGCAGTGTTTTCTATTGCACAGGCAAGCAAAAAAAAAAACAACCCACTAATGCTGCACCTCATTTCTCCGACCACTCCTGGCCTCTCATGGCAAAGAGAGAGAGAGAGAGAGAGAATGAGGTAAGATTGAGAGAGGCAGGAAGGTAAAGAGGGGGGAACATTTTCAAGACGGATCGGCTCTCGGGTCAGGCTACGACTCAATTTGCCTTTTCCCCTCAAATACATCAGCAGGCATCACCGGGAGAAAATGTATCACTAATTACGGCTTGATACGCAGCACGTCAAGTCCACTTTGAATAGAAAGAGAGGACGGGGGAGAGGAGGAGGGAGTCGGATAATCAATATGGAGGTTTAGGTTTCTAGACATTTCAAGCTTTATGGGACATGTGGTTAGCATGTATGGGTAATACGGGGCTGGGGCGTTCACTGCTTGGCTGCAAAACTGCAATTTCCTTTCTCAAAGTCAACCTCATGTTATTGTTACCTATGGAACGTGTTGCATCGCCAGGAACACATCATCTTATTGGGCATCATGTGACTGACCATTGGCTAACGACCATGGAAAACTAAACCGGTTAGTTTTGTTAACTAGCTAAACGTTATTGGAAGAAACGATTATTGGAAGAGAGTCAGTGGTTACCAAGCAAAGCTTTTCGACCGAAGGGTTACTGGTTTTCCAAATCAGTTGGGAAAAAGTCTGTATAATCACAGCCCTTAGCATTCTACTACATTTAAACTTAGCGTTGAAACCAACCAAGCACACATTGGTGCAAGTTTACAGTCATTTATTCTGATAATTGTTTTTATTTTACTATTTTTGTCTTTATTTTTGATCGCTGGACAAGTAATGAAAGGTTAATGTTGGACATTGAATATCTTATGTGATGTTTTTAAAACAAAGAGAGTCAAAAATGTATAATATTTTCAAAGTTCAGTGCTGTAATCAATGCTTAACCCTTTTGAGAGGAGAAGGAGTAATACTTTCATGCTATCTTTTATTCTCATGGATTAATGTGTTGCCTGAGGGACCCAAACAACATGTATCCCGGGTCTAAATGGTATTTAGCAGGATATATGAGGAATATGACATAATTATTGGACAGAAAAAGACAAATTTACTCCAACAGAATAGGGTTGATCCAATTCATAATGTGGGCCTCCACAGTTCAGCTATTTTAAAGACAAATGAGACACCTAACACATGATCTTTACATTCACAGAACTCCCATGATTCAAACTCATTTACATCAGGGAGCCCCAATTAGACCTCCATGGAGGGTTATTAATAGGCTGGACCTTCCTGAATGATCTCGTTATAAATGGGCCCTGTCAAGACTTTCCTCAACCTCCAAATGAGTATTCTCACTTCGGTGCCCCCATCCCAAGCATCGGCAGCAGCTCCCAGGAACAAATGCTTGCTATTAACTGTATTGTTAGTGATGATGCCCCGACAACAAACGAAAGGCCATAAATAACAATTTGCTGAGGGGGGGAATGATCCTTTAAATAAGACGGATGCCAAAGCTGAGCAGAAGAAATCTGAGGGAAGAGAAGTGGTGGCTGTTTTGGTTAGGGAAAAAAATGACTGATCCAGGCAATGGATATTAGGCTGCCAGCTGATTCCCGTGCATGGGATGTCATGTTATTCCCAGGTCACATCTTACTCCACACACAAACACACACAGGCGCGCGCACGAATGGCCCCGACCGACACAAAGCCGAGTGGGCTCCGACAACACAGCGGCTCCTGCTCGGGTCGTTTGGCCGGACTCGTTCCCTCTCTGACAGGCGGACTGAGTGTTTCCCTTCACGCTGTCCCCTCGGAGCCGCTGTTTACTGCATCAGTTCCACTTACGCAAATCCCCCCCCGGCGCGTAAACAACATCCGCGGCGGCTGAACACAACACGGCACAGGCTGTTTACGGCGTGACAAATGTTTATCCAATTAAGTGACATTTCAATAACATAATCCGAGAAGCACGCAGGCTTTGAGAAAAGATTACATGAGCCGTTCTGTGGGCCGACTAACAGTAAAAAGCTGCGCTCGCAGCAGCTGGTGCGCGCGTTTGCGCGTCATTGTGTGTCATTATGAAACGACAAGGCCCCCCAAAAAAACCCCCATCTGTGAGGGAAGAGAAACTGATGTTTGTGGAAAAGAGAACACGTTAGTTTCAATTGCTCAAAATGTCAAAATAAAGGTCGTGGATGGGATGATGCTCGGGACACATCAAACTGAGCCCCGCGTCACAAAACAAACACGGGGGGGCCGAAGGAATCCAAATCATGAAAGATTGTTTAGGTGTGGTGTTGTGGTGAGAGAGAGGCGGTGACTGATGGACAGGACTGACGGTGCGGTATTCATCCTGCGTCCTGCTGGTGGCGCTCGACAGAGCAATAAATCACAGGGCCCCTCCATCCTGTATCTACAGCTTATTACATCCACCAAGACAAATAAATAACAATCCCTGTCAGCGCAGGTCTGTGCTGGCGGATTGAATCTGAAAGCGTTTGCTCATCACTCCCGCTGCTGAGTGAAAACACCTGACCGGTGACGGTCCGCTGCTCCTCTGGAGGGGAGAGAGGAGGAGGAGGGAGGAGAGAAGAGAGAGGAGAGAGGAGGGAGGAGGCGAGGAGAGAGGAGAGAGGAGAGAAGAGAGAGGAGAGAAGAGAGAGGAGAGAAGAGAGAGGAGAGAAGAGAGAGGAGAGAAGAGAGAGGAGAGAAGAGAGAGGAGAGAAGAGAGAGGAGAGAAGAGAGAGGAGAGAAGAGAGAGGAGAGAAGAGAGAGGAGAGAAGAGAGAGGAGAGAAGAGAGAGGAGAGAAGAGAGAGGAGAGAAGAGAGAGGAGAGAAGAGAGAGGAGAGAAGAGAGAGGAGAGAAGAGAGAGGAGAGAAGAGAGAGGAGAGAAGAGAGAGGAGAGAAGAGAGAGGAGAGAAGAGAGAGGAGAGAAGAGAGAGGAGAGAAGAGAGAGGAGAGAAGAGAGAGGAGAGAAGAGAGAGGAGAGAAGAGAGAGGAGAGAAGAGAGAGGAGAGAAGAGAGAGGAGAGAAGAGAGAGGAGAGAAGAGAGAGGAGAGAAGAGAGAGGAGAGAAGAGAGAGGAGAGAAGAGAGAGGAGAGAAGAGAGAGGAGAGAAGAGAGAGGAGAGAAGAGAGAGGAGAGAAGAGAGAGGAGAGAAGAGAGAGGAGAGAAGAGAGAGGAGAGAAGAGAGAGGAGAGAAGAGAGAGGAGAGAAGAGAGAGGAGAGAAGAGAGAGGAGAGAAGAGAGAGGAGAGAAGAGAGAGGAGAGAAGAGAGAGGAGAGAAGAGAGAGGAGAGAAGAGAGAGGAGAGAAGAGAGAGGAGAGAAGAGAGAGGAGAGAAGAGAGAGGAGAGAAGAGAGAGGAGAGAAGAGAGAGGAGAGAAGAGAGAGGAGAGAAGAGAGAGGAGAGAAGAGAGAGGAGAGAAGAGAGAGGAGAGAAGAGAGAGGAGAGAAGAGAGAGGAGAGAAGAGAGAGGAGAGAAGAGAGAGGAGAGAAGAGAGAGGAGAGAAGAGAGAGGAGAGAAGAGAGAGGAGAGAGGAGAGAGGAGACGAGGAGGGAGGAGGCGAGGAGACGAGGAGAGAGGAGAGAGGAGAGAAGAGAGAGGAGAGAAGAGAGAGGAGAGAAGAGAGAGGAGAGAAGAGAGAGGAGAGAAGAGAGAGGAGAGAAGAGAGAGGAGAGAAGAGAGAGGAGAGAAGAGAGAGGAGAGAAGAGAGAGGAGAGAAGAGAGAGGAGAGAAGAGAGAGGAGAGAAGAGAGAGGAGAGAAGAGAGAGGAGAGAAGAGAGAGGAGAGAAGAGAGAGGAGAGAAGAGAGAGGAGAGAAGAGAGAGGAGAGAAGAGAGAGGAGAGAAGAGAGAGGAGAGAAGAGAGAGGAGAGAAGAGAGAGGAGAGAAGAGAGAGGAGAGAAGAGAGAGGAGAGAAGAGAGAGGAGAGAAGAGAGAGGAGAGAAGAGAGAGGAGAGAAGAGAGAGGAGAGAAGAGAGAGGAGAGAAGAGAGAGGAGAGAAGAGAGAGGAGAGAAGAGAGAGGAGAGAAGAGAGAGGAGAGAAGAGAGAGGAGAGAAGAGAGAGGAGAGAAGAGAGAGGAGAGAAGAGAGAGGAGAGAAGAGAGAGGAGAGAAGAGAGAGGAGAGAAGAGAGAGGAGAGAAGAGAGAGGAGAGAAGAGAGAGGAGAGAAGAGAGAGGAGAGAAGAGAGAGGAGAGAAGAGAGAGGAGAGAAGAGAGAGGAGAGAAGAGAGAGGAGAGAAGAGAGAGGAGAGAAGAGAGAGGAGAGAAGAGAGAGGAGAGAAGAGAGAGGAGAGAAGAGAGAGGAGAGAAGAGAGAGGAGAGAAGAGAGAGGAGAGAAGAGAGAGGAGAGAAGAGAGAGGAGAGAAGAGAGAGGAGAGAAGAGAGAGGAGAGAAGAGAGAGGAGAGAAGAGAGAGGAGAGAAGAGAGAGGAGAGAAGAGAGAGGAGAGAAGAGAGAGGAGAGAGGAGAGAGGAGAGAGGAGGCGAGAAGGAGACATGAAACAAGGCGCGGCTGCCTGCCATAGAAACAGAAAAGCTCTCGTTGCTGGACAGTCGACATGGCTATAAACATGAACATTGTTGGTAATATTTAAAGGATTTGTAGTGGATCCATACTCCTTATTACAAGTAGTGACTATGTATGGTTTTAAGTTAAAGGTACAGTATGCAGGATTTTCCCTGTAAACGCCCTGAGATTTTAGTATATAGAGAGATACAAATGTGACTCCTCACAGTGATGTGTTTGTCTGCAAACACGGTGCTTTCTGCATGAATTTTCTCTTTTCTGCCTTCTGTGTGCCGGCAGGCGTCAGAAGCGACCCGTAATGGCGGAAATGTTCCAAGCGAATTTTCTGAGCGAATCTGGGATGTGCTTTCACGCAAGTTGGCCTGTTCTCTGCTGGACGGATGGATGAGAGTGCTAGCAGTTAGCCCAATTAGCTCGCTAAACTAATTCTACAACAAATGTAATGCTACTTCACTAGCGTAGCTTGCAGTGTACTTTGTGCACACGCCGAGGCCAACTTTTAAACAATGTGTGCAAGGTGCCAACTTTGAATGGTCCGTTTATATAGACCAACTGAAAACGCCGGCCTACAGAGGAAAAAGAACCAAGTTAATAGAGAAAGAAAGAAATAGAGTGAATCAAGAGCAAACGGACACACGTTTGCTTCCACCGGTTTTTGTCAAAATCCAAAATTGACATTCTGTCTACTAAATTAATATAGTATTACTGCCTCCGTATTATTACTGTTGGGTGTTTACTCTGCCAAGTCTTTATGGTTGTTTAGGATATAGTGTTTCCAGCAGTTGCTGAAAACGCTATAGTGGACAAAAGTTGTATTTTTAGTACTTATTGTAGGGTTTTTGTCCTTTAGAGCATCGCATTATTGCATCTCATCATCATTATATAGTGATGCATTACTATACATTGACTTATTGCTTGTAGGATCTGCAAAGTGAACATGATAGACACAACTGTGTAAATAAAAAATCTATCATTTGTATTGTTTTTCCTGAGTGTTTGTGAGTTTTAACATTATGAGGAAGAGTGTACATTCTACAAATGACACCTTTGATGATTATTCCAATCAAAGTATTTCAACTGGTTGAGTTTCAAACAAGTTAAAGGGATTTAGCATTTCTATCTTTCTGTTTACAAAAAAATCCTTTGTGGGATTTGCTGCTGAGAGAAAGCTTGGACCCATGACCCCAAATCCTGGATTCACAGCTGGATTAAACTACCGGGGGCGGGACACAATATCTGCTGTAACACAAATTCATATGTACAATATAAACTAAAATAACAAAGGTCTCAATACAGATCTGAGGGGTGCCTCAATTAATTGCTGCAAAGCAAGTAACCAAGAGTTTAGCTTTTATTTGCTAGCTGTTTGTTTTGCCTAATCATTACATCTGCCAACTAATGTAGGATAGAAATGAAACAATATGTAGCATGAAATTTCTGTGACCCAGCATAGTATAAACAGAAACAACGGATATATGGATGTAAATACATCAATATACATTCATTTTCACTACCACAATTACATAAATGATAGTCTTATCTTGAAAAGAGTTCCAAGTGCAGGGAATATGACAACGACCACGATTTAAGACCATGAACACATATGACAGTGTGGATTCAGCTAAATCAAGTATAATTTTTGGTAGCTCAAGCAGTTATTTGATTGTTTAATCAATGAATGTGCAGGACCGCTGGCTGTATTGTTTGGATCGATACAAATTGATTTACATGCGTCTGCAGAGAAGCACATCCTCCTTGCCGCTCATCTCCCTCTGTGTCTTCACCTCCTTCCAAATTATTTAGAGGACATGTGGTGTAAAGCTCCTTTCAGGGCTTCGTCCCTCACGCCCTCTCGTTTCTGTAAACTGTGCAATACCATTTTATCTTCCTTAGATGATCAACCATTTACGCTGTGCTGTCC
>KV751339.1:2615708-2645131 GCA_001698575.1 Mola mola
AGCGCTATTCCCTGAAAACGCTTCAGGGGCCTGTTTTATTTTTTCATTTGTAGAGGACCTGATGTGTTAAAAAGGACATAAAATGCAGATGAGAGCCTCCTGTCATAAAGGTTAGTGAACTGTAAATGGAGCTCTCCATCTTCCCCCTTTAATAAGTGTAAAATTGTAAACATGCTAAAAGATGTGAGAGTACATGTCCTGCAGCTCCTTTAGGGATCGTCTCGACATTAATCATAGAATCGCTCAGCCGTGATTAATCAGGTTCTCGGAGAGGGAATAAGGAGCTCATCATTGCTGTCTCGTAACACCAGACCGTCACCATAAAATGCACCGTAATGCACCAAAAGGCCCATTTTAATCCGAAGGAAGAGGCTTTATCAGGCGATCCTTTACAAGCCTAAACTTGCTTTCTACGGACAATGGAACATCAGTTTAACGTCTTTCTGAGCAAGTCAACTCAATATATCGTCGCCGTCTGATGTAAAACAAGTATCTCCACTTTTGACGATTTTGACATTCTACAGTGTACAAAATGTCCACATTCTCCCCCGGCAGCTGTCAGTGTTGAGCATCTAAATGGCCGATGGAATAACGTTTTATTAGTTACTATTTATGGCGCAGTGTTGTGCAAAAAGAGAGAAATGATGGTGGGAGTTCAGAGAATTAGCTTCGGATAGCCCAAACAATGTCAGAGCTGTAAACCAAGGACAGACGATAAACTGTGTGATTTACCTCAACTGATGCCTGTTGATAATCCTAATTTCAGTATGAAATGCCAAGAGAAAGCTTTCATCAGGGTAATGTGCTAAGTGGAGACATGAGGCTTGTAAATAACTGTCATCATTAGAGCGCATTATTAATGCAAGTCTATTAGTCTAATGTTAAACCTGACGCTGGTGACTGTCCTAGACATGAGTTTTCATTTTCAGGTCCTAAATATGTCTAATCACATTGTTTTGGGTTTGTTTTGTAATATAGTTTATGACAAAACAGCTTTGGTCTCTTAAAGATTCATTTTCATGCTAATGAAAAAGATGCATGTATATTTTCTTTTAATTTAAGTTTTTTTTCAAATAAATTAAAGTGCAAAACAGTAGCTCAAATGACTTGAGCTAAATGCTAACGTCAGCTTGCCAGCTTGCTCACACGCTTACCATGTTGCACCATCTCCGTTTCGCTTATTTGCATGCTTAAATGTGCTGATTAACGCTCGGCACAAAGCGCAGCTGGAATGTCGTTTGTCTCGCAGGTCGGTTATTACAATCTCATCTGACGATGGCAATATAAAGCTAAAGGATTGCCAGTGCTATTACAATTCATTTTGAGGAGGGTCATGAATATTTGTATCAAATTTGATGAGACTTCAGTCAGGGCCAAGTACATGCTGCTCTTCCGCCTTTTAATTCACTGCATATCTTGACCTTGGGAAAACATATTATACCTGTGCAAGCTCGGTTGCCAGCTTAGTTCAAAGCTTTTAATCATATGCAATGTATTCTACAGCAAATGGAACACGAATATCATGAATTTCACATTTTTGTTCTTATACTGACCTATCCAAATCTAATCTAATCTAATCCGAGATAAGAAAATATGTTGAGAAAAGTTTGCCTGTCAGCTTTTGTTTGGTCGAAGACCTGAGATGAGCACACGTTAGAAGCCCTGACGACCTCTGACCGAGGTAAAATAGGACGTCGCCTAGAAAAAGGCAGAGCACAATTAACATGTTTTGAGGAAACGGTAAATCTTTCCAAAGCAAACGCTGAGGTTCAACTCATGGGAATGGCCAAAATTCCACACAACAAGCGAACTGTTGCAGCGAGCGGTGAGTCAGGACTTTAGCGTGCCTTTGGCAGATGAGTCAGCTGCTATCAGTCAGTGTTAATTCAGGTTTTTCCTTGTTGGAGTTAGTGAATTGATGAAATGTTACTCCCTTGATTCATCTCAGATGGGACATTCAGATTAATCAGACAAATGATTTGGCAAGGAATCCAGTGGTTTTCCATGCCACATCTCATGGGGTGGAGGGAGAAGAGTGCCCCCCTGGTTGGGGGGACGCCTGATAAGAGCTGGTTTTCCACCGCTGGCCCTGTTACATTAACAGGGTCGAGAGTTCACGGCCCACTCTTCAACTCTTCAGGCTGAGCTCTGAACTCCTGACCCACAAAAGGAGGAGGCCCTCAATCGCACAGTAGCTGCATTTACAAATGCATGCTGACTTCATGCCAGCAAAGTGGAATCAAGAGGAGTCTGATAACATCTCGCTTTATAAGGAGCAGCTCAGCCAGCCCTTTGTGTTCATGGGCAAGTCTCATGCTTACCCCCAACCATAAATCATGTTAATTGGTTTACTGATAAAATGCCTGTCAGGGCCCATTCTCATACTGCTGTCACACCCCCAGTTACTGTTTAATCTTTGTCCCGCAATAGTTCATCTGTTTAACTGACTGCAGGTGAGGAGGAGTGGAAAAGGGAGTTCTCCTCCATATCGCAGCGCTGCACAGTGTGATGCAAATTACAGCCAGAGCCTGGCTGACTTGAATGATAAATGACACAACTTTCACTGAAAGAGCAGCAACAATAGGCAACAGAGGTTAAGAAACCAGCGGATCGCCTTTCCGGGTCAGCCGATGTACTTGTTTCCAATTAAAATCTATCTCTCAAAACAAACCAAAAACAAGCTTTGAATTGGTGTTTGTCATGCAGGTCTCATCAGTATGAGTGAGTAGCTGCTCTGTGATTTATTAAAAGATGGCAGTATCTCATTCTTCAGGCCGGCGGTGACAAATAAAAAGCGTCTGAAAAGATGCCTTCGTTTGGACTTCTCAGTAAATTGCATTGCCTTTCTGGCAAGGACGTTGAAGCCCACAGGACTAAACCGTCCCTCGTCAACAGATAGACCACACAGCGACGCTCATTTACCTGTCAGATTAAGATTAGGAGTGACTCTGCTCCTGGCCATATGGCAGGAAACCAGGAAGAGTACTTGGAGAAAGAACTATTTGTCTCTGGAAATGTCGGTGCTCGTTAATTCAAGAAAGTCAACACACATTAGCAATCAAGGCATCTAAAGACAGCTCTGTTTATCTTAAAGAGCAAGAGGAATTTCTTGTCGGAGCAGACAACGGTTTCAGTTTTGGCTATTAAGAAAACCAGCTGTGCTGATAGTTGTAGATAATTCTGAACAAGCAACTGTCTAACCAGACGATTTGCCTCCACGAGGAGCCGAGGCAATGCACCGCCGTCCGGTCTCATTGGGCTGGCGTTGATCTTTGCATGATTAATGGCTTGAAGGGAACCCGGAAAAAAAAAAAGGTCAAATGCAGAATTGGGGATGGCGGGGTAATTAAGACAAACATGATTAATAACCCCAAGCTGCCACTGTGTTCTGTAAACAAAGATGGAGCCAAATGGGAGGCATATTTGGAATTCTGTACATTAGTTTTCCAGAATGTAAGAGCAACCGTCTATTCCATGCACTTTTAAATAAACCTTAAATTAATGTTGCTAAAACGTCGTGATAGCTTGTGCATTAATGGTACTAACTCTATACCTCGTTGACTGGCTTTAATGTCTCCAGACTACAAGCCAAAGATACAGTAAAATAGATCTATCGTGTTGATTTCCAAGACAAGCTTGTGATTACGGTGCTGACTGAGAGGGGAAAAGTCTCCCACTCTTATTCAATCCATTATCTCGCCCACTCTCTTCTTCTCTGCCCACCAGCGTGACTGACAGTACAGAGGATCAGGTCCAGCTTCCAGGGAAGGTGGGGAGACAGGCGTCAAAATGGTCCAGCAAGCAAATCTAACCCTCGCTAATCAGCCCTGTTGTTCCTCTACAATCCACGTCCAGTCCGCAGCACTCATTCCGTATGAAAAACAATTACGGCGGTTTGAAGTTGAACGAGCACTAACGCACCTGTCTCCTCCGATAAGTGTAAAGACGGAGCGGAGGGAGGAGAGAGAGAGAGGGCACTGAAAGAGAAGGGGGGGAAGGGAAATGGTGCTGATTGTAACGCTTCCCGGGCTTCCCGAAACTACAGGACATGTTGGATGTGTGAAGACAGTCAAACCGTGACCCAAGACCGTTATACTAAACTTCAAAAAGGTGCAAAATAATGCTCAGTGGATGAAAACAATGCTTTGACAAAGACAAAGCCTGAGCTCGTTGGCACCGTCGAGCAGTTTCAGCCTTCAGTTCCGTTCGTTCGCTGTTCACCGAGCAGCTTGTAATGACATTTGCTGCAGAGTTCGACTATGGGCCGAGCATAAAGTGATTAGCTTTTTGATGCAGATTAGCAAAGACATCTGGACAAGACATGCTGGGAGATTTAAGAACAGTTTCGCTTCTTTCTTAAAAAAAAAACAAAAAACAACTCGAACTTCTTGAATTAAAAACTAAATCTGGTACATGAGGCACTTTTCCATGAAGCAGTGATTCATTTGCAAAGCAGATGTGATAGTGTAGCTCAAGCCAGGCAAAAGTTGGCGAACAAGACATTTTTTGGCCTGAATGTCTTATCTGACGATGTATTTGGGGCGTATTTCACGAGAGATTCAACTAACGATTATTCCAATCATAAATTGATATGTCAAATGAAGACGTGAAGGATTTTCATCAGCTTTCATCATTTTTTTTCTGAGGCCAAAACTTTTCTTTTGATCGACTAATAAATTCAGTGCATCTCCATACTTGACATTGAACAAAAGAATATCTTGAGTGCTGTTGAAACAATTATCTCTAACCCAGCATTCAAAATACAACCAAACTTAGCCCAGTTTGTTTGTTGACCTCCTAAAGTCCAATTAACGCACATTGAGATGACTGCCTATCACTATATGCTGTGTGATGAAGACGCCGCTGCAGATGGAGATTAAAATGTTCATTTATCAGTGTTATAATCTATTAATAAACTTATTTAACCCCATAACACGGTGAACTCGCTCAGATTAAATTAGGAAACACCTAAGGACAAAAATTAAGTTAATTAACCGAGCGGGAATTGTTCCAGGCAGTCGGAGGAGGCGGATATGTGAGCTTCAAAGAAACTAGGATGGACAAGGCACCACACACACATGTATTGAAATAATAGCTGACAAAGATCCTCAGCATTTGTGTCAGTGTAATGCTCAGTGGCACCAAAAGTTGCGCCACTACCAGAGCCTCTGCTTTAATTCGTGGTGATAGGCCTGGGACTCTCTGCGGGCCGTGGAGGCCCACTGATGCGGTCGGCAGTCGGCCCTAATGCACCGGCTTGATGGAAGATGAGTGAGGGGGAGCGATCGCAGCCAATGGGCACTTGCTGAAGTAAGAGCACAGTGACGGTTAGCAGCTGTGAGATCTTTCATTCTCGCTCAGCGCTAAGTAAAAACGTTTGCGAGGTTTGACAGAGGGGTGTCGCAGCGCGGTGATTAAATGGCAACTATGTGCCGACCCCTGAGAGTGGCTGCGGCCGGACGAGAGTTTGACCGGTCTGTCATTTATGGGACCCCTTTGATCTGTCCTTTACGGGCTCGGTTTGGATCCCACTGTTTAGATTCTCTGACTTAGAACCAAAAGATCTTACCAACCATTTGCAATAGGTCCTGCTGAGGTAAAGGCCTTAAACATTGCAGTACACACTAAGGGCTGCAACTTTTTTCCTTATCAATATTTATTACATAGTGTTTCCCATAGATACTTTTGTAGGCCCGGTGGCACCAGCTGATAGAGACTGAACTGAAGTTCTCTCTCATTTCTTCCCCCACATTGGTCCCTCCCCCCTGTTCAAATGAGTAGAGCTGGACAAAATAGGCATCTTTTATCACGATATGAATCATATCATATCACGATAACGATATATATCTTGATACAGTACATTTTCTGTAAAGTAACCCTATATCTCATGACAATTTATTATTTTTATAGTCCTCTGGATTAAATAATATGGAAACCCCAAAACGGCAGTTTTCAACCAAAAACAATGTATAGTGGTGTTGATTGTCTTGCTTCATGTCCAAATCTTGACATTTTTATACAAATATGCATATTGTCTTATAAATATGTGCAGTGACTGCTCGCTATAGGATGAAGTCTTCCTCTGCCTTGGCTTCAGTGTTAATTTCAGCAGCTATTTTACATTTCAGTCTTAGTCACGTTTTCATCTTGTCTCGTTAACAAAAACTTTTCATTATAATAAAGGTCGTTGATGAGCATTTTTTGTCGTGGTTTTCATGAATGAAGTGAACAATGCTAGGCTTGTTGCAGGGGATTCTCTGCGTCTTGCTCCTCCATGTCTGTTTTTGTTGATACTCGACACTAGATTACGTGTAGTGTGAGTGAAGCAGGAGCTGAATGATGTAAAAAGCAGCTGTGAGTCAGGTCGCATGCTGCCAGTTTACTACAATGGTGTTATAAACAATAGAGGAAAATATTGATATTGATCTTCTCTCGTCCCACAATACATATTTTGTATTTCCCAGCCCTACGAGGGAGTGAAAAATGTACAGTATTTAGCATATTTTTATATAAAAAGTTTGACCTGATGTTGGCCGAGCGGACCGCCGGGCGTGCGTGATCGTAAGGGTAAAATTGAGTTTTTGATTCAACTCTCAATTGTAAAAAAATATTAAAAAAGCCAATCCCAATTTGAGTATGAGTGAACGGAAACAATAGATTGAATATGGACAGATATGGTAAGGGTGATATGGTCAACATTTTAACATTTTCCATCCATTTTGACTGCGTTTGAGCACCAAGCATCAGTGCTGTAAACACAGAATACTTGACCTCTCAAACTGCAGGGTCGCTGTGACGATGTGGACATACCAGTCACCGATTTGAGTCCGTTTCTTTGTCCTGCATCTGGAAATTAGCCAGAAGTCGCTATAGGTCTAAAGTGGATTAGCATGGCTCCCATCGCAAAATCACATCCCGTACCTCGTGTGTTGTTCCATATAGATTGGCTGTATTGTCAAAAACTGCTGTGTGCAGCGACTGTCCCCCCAAAATCTGCTGTAATTCATTCTCCAATGCTGATGCGTGTGTTTTCTCTTATAGATACAACGTTTTCAACAATAATACCTGAATGTGACGCCATAATTTAACTGTTTACTGAAGCACTATGCCACATACATGTAATTATGCGTTTTATATATATATGCATGTATTTGTATGTATTCTATGAACAGAGCTACAGAATTAAAAGGGTTTTTTTGCATCGGTGGTTGCGAGAAGCAAAATCTTTAATAGTGGCGGATAACAGCTGATGTTTTTAAATTCTGTCACCAGCAGCTTCATGAACCTAAGAAGAAATCCAAGGAAAGTTGATCGTACTAAAATATCAGCTAGCCCTACTAATGACATGCAAATATAAGACTGTAACAAATTGCATTTGAGTACACTTTAGTCCATTCCACGGTAAAAATAAATAAATAAATAGATACATAGAAAATAAAAAAGCCAAAGCCAAAGCTCCCTGTGTGGGATGGCTTTGCTTTCAGGGTCAGTAGACTTTCCAAGCAGTCTAGCTGAGCATATGCCACCGCGGTTCCCCTTATGTCCCGAGAAAGACCCAATTAATTCATCAATCCGTACACCTCTGTCACTGCCTGGTGCATTTTAGCCCCTCGCCTGCAGAGCTCCATCCATTACCGTCCAGGTTGTTCAATCCCCCCACCTTCTAGCCCGCCTGCCTGCCAGCCAGGGTGGCTGCTGGGTAATTACACATTGCCTTGACAACACACATGATTGTTTTCCTTGCAGTTTATTACTTCATTAGTACTTCCCAATATGCCACATTTTTTTAAATGTCACTTTTTCTCACCCGACTCAGTCCAATCTCAACTCGTCTGCGTATCACAACAATCATTAATAACTGTCAGTCGGCAGCATCAGTTCAGCACTGGGGCCACCTCATTAGCATGGCCCCGCATTGTTCTGCGGAGAGCCTGATTATTTTCTACAACAGGCCAGGCCAATTACTTTAGTGAAATGGTATCACATAAATCACAACTTAACAAGGTGGCAAATTTGAAGTTATCACACACCGAGAGACACCATAACTAATACGTCACTGTCAGAGGAGCCCCCTGCAGGTATGCCTCCGCCATACCAAATATATCATCTCACAGGATCTCACAGGGTTTCTTGAGGAAATTACCATATTCGGAAAAACAAAAGTATGAAAATGTGATAGATAAAGTTCAGGTGTGTCGGCTTTGGGCAGCGGAGAGGGTGAAGTGGATAGAAAACCTTTTCAGGCCGTTCAGGGGCGATCCAACACGGCAGCTCTCTCTTGTAGCTCCGGCCTCTCCTTTAACTCTTTCCATGATGATGTTCATCCATCACATCTCGACAGCCACATCAAACCAACAGCGACCACGCAAACTCAGCAATCTGAAATATGCTGACGCCACGCGCAAACACATATATACAGACCACTTTAGCTCTGCTCAGAGTGGCTCTTTTTTCGTTGTTTGTTTAAACTAGATTTTCCTTTTATTGGGAATTCCCACAGCCCACAGTGTGTGATAAAGTACACTTCTGTCCGTTAGCCACTGACATGAGAGTGATTGCAGAAGCTGAGTAAATGGGTTACTGTTTGTTTTCCCTTGTTTCTTCTACTACTAGTCACAGCAGCTGCAGAATGCGCTGCACAGTTTTTAGTTAAAGGGGTATTACTTCTCGCTAAAACATTCCCTTCATCTTGATGTTGTTTGCCCAATTTGTTTCCCACTGTCAGCGGGCCCTCCGCTGCTCATTCCTCATTTCTAAGCGAGGATTGAGGACAGATGGACGCAAACCCAAAGTTTCTGATCTTTAGCAGAAGTTATAGAGGGTTATCTTTGGCTGTATATCTCCGCTCTGGCAGTGCTCCCCTGGTGATGAAGGATTAACCACTGCAGCTGTCTCTTCCCCAGAATGATGCAGTGCACTGCTCCCCAACACGACAGCATCACTTAATCTTAATGTCCGCCTCTCCAGAGCGGCCGCACAGGACAAAGCCAATCAGCATCACATGCCACGGGGATGGACCTACAGCTTGGCCCTGGAGTTTCTCACCCTCACAGGCCTATTCATCAACTTCAGCCACACCAATCCCAGCGTTCTCCTCTCGCAAGCCACAGCCGAGCTGGCCAATGATGTATAGGACAATGAAGGTAGGGGGGCTGGCGCGTGCAAGAGAACACTTATCAGATTGCACATTATGCACTGCTTTGTGTTCCGGAGGAAAAAAAAAAAACAAACAAAGGAAGAGAAGTAATGAATGCTCTCAGCCTTTTCTGCTCAATACTGCTCCAGCGTTAAGGTCTACAATTATGATCGCTGTTCATTTAGATAAATTGCACTCAGGTAATCCATTTGCAAAAAATATGAACTCAGCTGGAGGTAGAGGGGGAGACACTTCGTTTGTTAAGCGCCCCCCCAGTGACCATTACTGGCATCTGCATGCATAGCTATACAGGGATAGGCAGGCCCTATCCCATAATCCCACGCAGACCGGACACTTCATGACATGAAAACACACACGCAAAGGTCATATGCAAGACACATGTTACTCATTGACTTGAAAGCAAGTTCCCCTTCTGCTCACACGATGTTAAACATGTAATATGGTGAAAACCGGAGCATAAATCAAGAGGCAAGCACATGGTGGGGGGGAGCAAAGTGAGGCAAATGGAAAACGTTTAGAACACATCATTCAGAATTCAGGCAATATCAAAGAACAAAGTAGGAACAGATACAGCTAATCTTTAAAAGTCAAAGAAGTTGGATCGGCTGATAATAATAGTAATAATAAAGCTTTATCTCCGATGTATCGCGAGCGGGCCTCAAAATGTAAAATTATGCTAAACAATGTCATGATGATAGCCTTCCTGCAGCAATGCGAGCACTTCACCAACACCAGCCATCCGCCCCTCATTCTGAACCTGATAATAAAGAGATGACACTTTTATGATACCATAATTAACAGCGCTCTAGGATGAAATTAAATCAATATGCCCATCTAATATCATTTTCTCTAGTTATGCAAATCAAACATTCAAAGCCCTTGGAAAGTGATATGAATTGCTTTCACATTTCAGTTCACACATATTATCATATCAGACCTCTTGGGTTTGATGACACAGAGGACTGGGGGGGTGGGGGTGCTTAACGATGTGAAGACCGAGCTGAAGAGGGGAAAGCAACTCTGACTGCTGATTAGCTGGCAGAGACAACAGGGCGATAATGTGGGCACTTAAGATTCAAACAATTCCACTTATTTTTTAAGATAAAGGAGCAAAAATACGCCACAGATGCTTGATTAGAGGACTACGCAGCTGAGGGATAAACGCTCGAATTCGACACCTCTGCTGCAGTGGTAACAAACCACCTTCTGTGGCATAATGACATAAATTATAACTTTTAATTCCCCCAGAACACATGCTATCAGCCTTTCCAGCATCCCTGTGTTTCTGCAGTGCACGTTGAGGTGAAAGTATACGGCCCTTCCCTTTATGGATATGAGACAAAAGGGAGGCCGTGATGGCTGGGCGCAGACAAGGCGAGCAGTGGTGGAGGGGGAGCCTAATGGCCGTGATTAATGACAACGGGCCAGAGGAGAGCTGGGACACAGGCGCTACATATATCATCCCCTCTCATCAGTCTGTGCACCTCCGTGGCCTCTCCTCTGCAAACCCGCACGCTACGGTAGGAGGAAGAAACAAAAAAGAAAAACACCTCATCTGCTCTCAGTCAGCACAGCACCAGGAAGAACCTCATAGGACTCTTTATGGCTCCTCGTGGATGATGGCCAAGCAGGGAAATGACATGTAGAATAAGATATAATGAGTAAAGGAGGAGATGGCCGCGTGTGCAATCGCTCATGTTTTTCATGAACTGAATACTTCCTGCGCTTAAGTAACATTTCCAAGGTCTAATCTTCCATATGGAGGGAGATGAGTTATTGGCTATTTATGAAGAGAGGGGATGATGAATGGTGCTGCATTTATCTGCATAAGTAACCCCGAGGGCTGGCACGGAGGTTCAGGTGGCTATAATAAACACAGCTTGCACTCAGGGGCAGCTCTTTATTTATGTGGCTCTGCGAATGAGCATTATGTGGCCATGATCAGTTACTCTCATTCCCTCAGGAAGAGGACAGGGTATGGATCCTGTGCACTAGTTTCTGAATTTAAACCACAGCAGTAATCAACTCTATACAGGGTTTAGCTATGTCCGATTAATGGATTATTCTTATGGGATTTACAGCACTCTCAGGGAGCTGTGGTTTTAATGAGAAGGCATCTTGTTGGATCCTTGTTAATGCCTTCAACTTATTAAAAACAAGGCAAATTAATCCCCAATTAACGCAGCGGGCCGGCTTAGTCATTATGAAAGCCCTTTCTCCAAAAGAGGATGAAAATATGAAAGTTCTAATCTTAATTCTGTGACAGGAACGCTGTGCCCATAAACTGGACCCCCCACCTCCATCCTGCTCCTGTGGGGCCAAAACAAGTTCGGCTTCTTCCTGACCTCTAAATCTCCTCCTTCATTACATCACAGAGCGTCCTGAGACCTGCCGTGTGGGGCTTGTTTATGACTAAATGGCCCCAAAAAAAATCTACATGAGAGCAGCCTTCACAGCTGGGTGCTGCTTTTGATCAGTTATACCTGACACTTAGATTATGATTTGCTTTACAGGCTTCTGATAAAAAAAAAAGAAGAAAAAAAGACACTTTATAGAACTAGAAACGTTGGAATTTTATTAAGACTGTGAGTCAGCATCATGTGGAATTAGTTTGCTTATCATTAGTTGTGATTACAGCCATTTGATCGATGGAAATTTGAAAAAGGCTGCTTAAAAGTTGTTCTCCCCCTGAATCTATATCCATTTTGGAAAATGAACTGACAGGTAATTAGTCTTTACTCCAGTCATCTGTGTTGCTATACCAGCTCTAACTAAAATCAGTTTTTTTCCTCTCTCTTTCCTGCTTCTGTTTATTGCTTGTTAAATGCTTGATGCACAAACGAGGCATTTTGAGAGTTAACAGGGGATCTCTTGTCTCGCCAACTGTTTTCGCTTATTTTCCATGGGGCGCGGCGCATAATTAACATCTCAGCGGTGCCGGAGGTTGTCATTTTTCAAACGGTTTCCCTGGAAATGTTCTACACCTCTTAATGGCCCACCTAATGCTGTAGCTGTCACGTCTTGGACAGCTGCACTTTTACAAGACAAACTCAGCTGAGCCACGGGCCTCTCTGTGGACCCACTCACTCAAAAGCTGAGAGGCTGGTGCTGCCAGCTGGTGATAGTGCACATAACATCTGATTCATCTTTACCTTGTGCCCATGACTGTTGAGTCACTTTCCAATGGTTTCCCTGGCGTATTGAATTTTTTTGCTTTGTTTTCTGATGGATGACGGCTCAGACAGATGTCCGCTAACATTTGGCCTCCTGCGTGTCGAGGCAGTAAGCTGAGAAGATTAAGAGGCTGCAATTTTATACATTCTAAAAAATCATATACTGAAACGCTTGTCTTACTAAAGCATCACACATGAACAGAGCCTATAGGTTATCATTATTATTATTATTACTATTTGTATTATTATTGCTTTTGTTGTTGTTATTGCTGTTTTTTTAATTTCTGTACATTTTAAGATTTTAAAAATCCCATTAATTCTTACTTCAAGATTGACATCCTTTTTTTCGTGTTGTCGTATATCCTGAAAAACAGGCTTTAACTCTTTTCCTGCTATTGTTATGACTTTCCCGACAGTCTGTTTATTGTTATAGCCATGTCGAGTGACGAGTGCAGCCATAGAAGTTAGGAAGGCAGGAAAAAAAGAACTATCTTGCTTTGTTGATGGAAATTGCCTACTTTGAGGTGATAATGTTAACAGAAACAGAATGAATGAAGCTAAATAAAATACTAAACTTTAACATTTGAACTAAACATTTCATTAGATAATAGCTAATTAAGTTCGACAGAGTTTTGGGGCCGCATTGAAGAAGTTTTCTTCTTTTTAGATTTTGAGAATAAAGTCAGAAATGTATGACAAATAATTCATTATTTTACAAGAATAAACTGTAACTTTACAAGATTTAATGCAGAAATAAACAAACACAAGCAGGTTTTTGGACAGCCTCCAAAAAGAAATTTCCTCCAAGTCCCCATAGTTCTTTCAAAGTTTCTTGCAAACTAACCAGTGTATATCTAGTTCCGGTCCCAAGCCTGGATAAATGGTGAGGGTTGCCTCAGGAGGGGCATCCGGCGTAAAAACTGAGCTTTTTTGTTATTGTTGTTTTTTAATTTCCATGCATTGAACGATGAGTGAATTTGCTAAACAGAAAAAAAAAAAAAAGCGGCGCTGGCTTTCAACCTGAACAAAAAAAGTCAGGCAGGGAAAGAATGAATTAGTTTTAGGCCCAAAAAATACGCTAGCAACCGACAGATCAGATAGATGTCAGTGAATAAAGGATCAAGCTGTAGAGGGAGCAAGACTGAAGAAAATAATGAGTCTTGCATTGATTTATGAGCTAAGATTCATTGTGAACCCTACTCTACCTTTTCGAATTAGCATTAACTGATTTAAGTGGCCACTTCGCATTCAGCTGCGGAGACGGTTCGGCTAGCACTCCTCTTCCGCAGAGCACACGCAAAAAAATACCGGCAGAAGAGCCTGTCCTGATAAGTAAATATCCATGATGTGTGATATAATCACCGGGTTAGCACAAGTGTTGCTATTTTCTTTGTGTCAGACAGTATCTCTCTATCCTTCCCTGAAAGCAGATATTGTTCCCGGCGAGATGGTTATCGTAATGCATGAGAGTTCAGCTGGAGTTCAGGACAAACACTTCATATGTATGTTACTTCCTAATAAGATGACAGTGCAGATAAAGCCACTGTTTGGACATGTGGATCACGCATGCCGCGTGTGTGGGGAGGATGGATGGAAAGAGTTCATTGTAAGAGTGTTTACGATAAAGCAGTGTGGCCACAGTGCGTCAGACTCCACAAGGTGACCAAGAAGTTTGCGTAAAGGACACAAACCTGGAAAAACGGCCTTCTTAAGGTTTAATATAACAGTAACAAAGTGTAAGTCGGAGGTGGTTCACGTCTCCATCTTTGTTTGAGGCACAGCGTGATGGTGGCCCTTCAACCCCCATTTTCCAGAAGCTTAGACCTGGTTGTTTGATGAGGGCTTATCCCTCAGCTGACATATTATCGCCGGACAGGCCTCTGGCTGCGCCAAAAGAACAAGCTACGCCAGGGATTAGCCTGCACACTCGTGCTAATGCAGTCAAACTGTCAGGGAGATCAAAGCCACTCATTCCAGATTAGGACCAATTAAAGTAGGTGGCCCTGCACAAATTAATAGATGGAGCACTCACCTGTTAAAAGGAGGCGAAGCAGCAAGGGGCTTTGTTCTCTCAGTGGAAGTGAGAAAATGCCTTTAGTTGTCTCTCGCTTGTGTGTTGTGGCAAGCATTCAGTAAATAAAATCACACGTTTCAGGACCTTATGTAAATCCAGGTGCTTATTATGCTACAGTTACACCTCCGTGAACTCCAACAGCCAGGAGTGAGCCGTTATGTCCAAATGCCAACGTGACACTTGTGATTGCTGCCTTTAATGGAGTCATTTGAAATAATTGGCACTTGGCTTGAAGGCCACCTTCCCATTATTAGACTTTGATTTGGCCATACATTCTGCTACATAGTGCGCATACTCTCATGGAGTTTAGAGCTGCTGCAAGATCCATTATAAACTCAGCTGAGGTGAGAAGTGTCAGTTCACACAATTCACCGAAAAGGTATTTTGTCACTTAACCTTTTATGGCTACACAGAGAGTTCTGTGAAAGAGTTTTCAGGTATCGGCCAGTGAGTTTTATTGTATTATACCAATTCAGTGGAATTAAAAAGTGTTATATGTTCATGTTAGAGGTTTAAAAAAAGAAAAGCTCACAGATTCAAATTGTCCAAAGGAACAGTCCCCATGTAAAGTGTCCACAATATTATCCCACAGTTCTGGAGGGTCAGGAACACCATTTCTCATTCATGTCCATTGATGTGACCCTTTGCTAAGCCCCTCCCTAAAATGGCCACTGTCCAATCCTATGTAAGCAACCGTAACTATGCACAGGACGATATCCAAAAAGTTTAGAAAGGGGTGTCAAATTTTTCAACCTCCCAACCCAAACCCAAGAAGAGAGATGTAGGATATGGATGAAACGGTGCGGAACACCTCAAAACAGTGTAATTCATCAAAAATAAATGGAAAAAACCTTCATTTCTTCTAAGGTAAGACACTAACTAATGCTGCGTTAGATAATGTTAAGGTCAGCAAAATCAAATGACATATTGGACGTGGGGCATCTCACACGTTGGCATCTTTCTGTCTGCCTTTCTCTGATATTTCCAAACAATTATTCAACAATTGGATATTATTTTCTTTGAAAATATCCGTCACCGATATAGTTGAAAATTCATAGCACTGGTAACAAAGGAGGTTGGGGCTTAGCAAAGGGTCAATTGTGATTGCAACACAAATTTCAATGGCAGATATCTCGAAAGTACCCAAAACGAGTAAAGAAGCTAACGTGTTGTTGTGCAGCTCCGGAATAAGACAGTGAGGAAGATGCTGCTGGGGTGCAGAAGGGGTTAAAAGCCTCAGTTATTACAGTAATGCGAACTTCTCGGTCTGAGGCATCTGAACCACAGCTAGTCAGATAGGCTGCGGGTCACTCGAGGGCCAACGGAGGTGCCACTGATCAAGGCCTCTGCTCTCAACAGGGAGATAAGTGATGACTGCAGAGTAAACAACAAAACTATAAATTTCATCCCACACCGACCCAAAGATCCTCTAAAGTTTATTTACATTCTCACATAGCACGTACCCTCAAACGTCAATGTCTTAGGATGGGAGGAGGCAGGTTGAACTAGTTGCTGGGAACCTTTATTTCGAACACGTCCGTCATGACCGATCTTTCGTTGACTCGTCGAGTAGAACCAAAGGCTGTATCAAAACCCCTGAAACAGCAGTTTCGTCCCATCAAGTACAAACGTCGATGGGGGAATTTCTGGTTAAATTTTTTAAATCAGAAATCAGACACTTTTTTTTTTTTTTTTAGATGTGAGAATAAATAAATAAGCTAAGCGCCCCATGGTTAACTAGCCAGCGGGCCTCGCAGGGAGCTGTGTTTGATGTGGACGCCTGGAGTTGACGGTGTTTGGACAGTCATGGGGTGGAGCTGCCGGCTTTTTAACTGCTCAAGAGAACACAACCCACCACAGAGCAGCACATAGGAGTCCCTCTGTGCTGAGGCCTGCACACAAACTATCAACTGAGAGAATGAGAGAGCGAACCGCTGTGAGATTTATTCCCGCACAGGCCTTGAGGCTAACACAGCAGAGCGACTGAAACAGTAAGCTCCAATGTGTTTGCAGCACGATTCTTTTAGGCGCTTTATTACGTCTACATTGCCAATCTGCAAGAGATGTACAGCACAACGGCATCTTTTATTTCATTTTCCAACACTTGTCACCTGTCACAGGGGAAGTGATACGGCCCACAAAAGCACATTTTGTCAACTTAAAACTGCTCTGTCAAAGCAAGGACGTGCATCAGAGGAGGTGGGAAGAAGTAATTGCTCCTGTGTTGTAGTGTGGGATGTGTGCGATGCCTAATTTGGGGGAATGAGCGTGCTTAAGTTGTTACTGCGGGAAGGTAATCTGTCAAACGCTGGCTGCTTTGGCATGTTGCATACCACTGCTGAGATCATGGAGTCAGATTCTGCTTGCAATTACTGTGGAGGGACCTTGGATGCAGGCAGGCGGCTATTAATCCTGCTTCTGGCCCTGGATGCTTTGACATGTCAAAATTCCCACTGTCCTCCGTGCCACATCTCTGGGAAAAAATGTGCCACAGTGGCCAAACCACACCAGTGGAGTAATTGATGCCATCATTAATGTGATTAGGATGACTTAAGTCAGCAGTACATGTGACTTATTTTGTACCGTAATGGTTGGCAATTTACTAGGGAGAGGAGACCACCAAAATTCCCTTTATTAACTGTTAGTTGTGTAAGTTATTGGATCTGAGGATGAAAAATGAGCTGTGACTTTAAACCACAGCCCAACGGGTTATTGAGCAGTTACAGCAGTAACCACACCTCATTGTAAAAATACCATTACAAGTCACCATGGACGCGCATTCAGAATTTTCCTTAAAAGGGTACTCACGAACATTTACATAACCAAGTAACGCCATCTTATGCTTACAAACAGAAAGCTGAATTAATAAGCAATAAAACTGACCATTGCTATTCATTACTATCAGGGGTTTTTCAGCTATGGTTTCTTTCAGCCTTGTGTGTCCAATACCTTATGGGGGTTAATGATAGCTAATATTGGTTTGATTTTGCTGTCTCACTGGAGTTTCTGAGTCGGTTTGCTAACTTTATGACCTGGTAATAATTACATTTAGAATTACCCTGTAGTTGCTACTTGTGGCCACAGTGGCCGCTATTCAGCAGAGTTTAAATTCACTAGCTTTCACTAAAACCACAAAAGTTTAACAGTTATACATTTTAAAAACAAATAGAGCGCACTTAATTGTAAACATTTTTTAAAGTCATATTAATGTATAGGCAGTTTAAACATGTGTATTTAACAACGCCTGGTGTTTTATAAACTGATCAACAGGAAAGGATGAGCTTTCCTAAATATAAAAATGATATCATTGCGTGCTCACCCCCTTTTCAAATGGATTAACAAATGAAGCTTTTTGGTCCATAAAACAGAACTTGTTGAACAATTGCAACAGTTTTCTTAAACAAGTGAATGTAATAGCGACTTGTAAATAAGAAAAACAACCGTAAATAGAAAGCACTTGCAGAGCGCAGACCTTCGCCACGGCCAAAAAATTCCCCTCCCACATGTCAGTAGGCCTGCAAATTTTGCTCACAGCGCAATGATTGTGTTCAATTATGATGTCAATGTGCTGTTTCATATTTATGCTAGTTATAGGACTGAAGCCTCTCGTTTACCATGCAAGAATATGGTTTTACGCGAGGGAATGCAACAGAGGTACATTGAAGAGAAAGGGGCTTCAAAAGAAGTCGCCCCTCCCACCCACACTACACCTCTGCAGCCCTGTGATCAGGTCATTTAGCTGTTTAATGTGCTATGACATTTTATTCACACCTTAAGCATCTTAAAGCAGTGTGTTATCCACAGAGTAATTTCAGTGTCGAGCAAGTGCCTCGGAGTATCTTTAACCCTCGGATAGATTTAGGTGAAGAAAGCGGCAGTAAATGGCCTCTAGAGAGCTCAAGATGAGTGGCTCTGATCAGGATAACGAGAATGTCACAAAAACAGAAGTGCCGCGAGTTCACACTGACAAATCTGAAGTTGGAAAGGAGGGATGAAGTTAAATTAACAGAAGACAAAGACTGGCAGCTCCCACGTTGAAACAAACAAGCTGTACTTGGTGAGAGACAGAAATTAACCTGTATAGGAAGCTGGCACGATACAAATCCATTTGACACTCCATGAACTGCTGCGCTAAACATTTTGTCACGTGTCCAACGCTGCGCATAGAGGCTCGTGTTTTATGCCTGAGCATCTGCGTCTGATCTGAATAACTAGCATGACTCGGTTGCAGATGGTCACAGGATGTGACCGCCTCATGGCGCCTGTTCCCATCCATCTACCAGTGAATCGCTCCTTTAACACACCGTGCCCGCTTGTTTTGTCGAAGCGCCTCGCGTGATGGCAGCCATTTTGAAAGACACACAAAAGGTGCTAAACATCACAACACATGCTACACCCCACAAGAACTTTTGACCCATTTGTGGCAGGCCATGAGTCGGATTGATATTACTCCTTTGAAAACTTAATGTCCAACTGCCCTTCTTCGTGGCCCCTGTTCAACAGCTAAATCAGATTTATAACTCCTGTCAAAGGCAGGGATGACAGATAAATCAATCTTCCCTTCACAAGTTTACATGTTGGGCATCTGGACTGCTAATCTCGCCCTAACAAGTGCAGAGGGCTCTGTGAGCTGTCTTATAATGTTGACGTGTTCATGGCTGGAGATGAATGGCTCTGTCACAGGAATCTATTTATACAGCAGTTATACGGCAGTGCCACTAGATCCAGGACATTACACTTCCCCGAGACGAGCGCCAGCATCTGTTACAGGAAGTCGGCAAATGACACTTGTTGGGATTAAGAGCGCTGTTCAGTGTTATGTGTGTCAGATACTGTGAAGTTGAACAAAGAAACACTTCCAGTGAAGAAAGCTGAAGACATTCTCTTTTCTCGGCCAAATAAAACTCTTTTCGCTACAGAGCAATCAGCAGATGCATATTTCATTGCTGTCTTTAGTTTGGAAAATATGGCACTGAAGCAGATTGTTTTTAATGCCAAAATTTGCTGTCACAGTTGTACAGATCCGTATCAAAATGCAAACAGTGAAAGATATTCATGCTATCGGCCGGTGACTCACATAAACACTCATGCCTGGGAATAATATTAACTTGCAAAAATGATCTAGTGTGGAAAAATTTCACATGATATGGACCCATTACCACTTCCAGATTGGGGCCTTTAAAATGTACTGTTTTGCCTGATGATAAAGCATCGCAATATGGACAGACTTTTGTATTTACTTTATGTGTATTTAAATCCTACATGCAAGCTGATTTGGCTGAATTTGGTTGTAACTGCAAATGGACTGTGGATAATAGGTGATTGTTGATCTCGTCGCCAGTTGACTAAATGCAGGCCAATTCACGTGTATCCACCTATTACATTAAATTATCCATTATTTATGTTGAATCAGTTACAGATACAAGACGATGGAAGCCAAAAGCACAAAGAAAACACTCAATAAATCATCTTATGAGCCGTCTTTGCTGAAGACTGGATGACATTTATGATGGGACGGGCAAAGAAAGTTTGAAAATGGCCGAAATTCTTTTTTGGTGAAGCCTACCAAGCCCACCAAGCCCACTGCTTCCTACATTAACCATTTAAAACAGCTCACAAATATAAAGTTTTCTCCTGAGTAATGCAGTTTCAAGCAAACGTTAACAAAACTGGCAGATACTAAAATTTTAGCCTCAAATTTGTGTAGATTGACTCCATACTGTTTACTCCGGAATTTATTTGTCTTTTACTAAACATTCGAAAACTTGTGCCATGTTACCAGACACTTTTATAACATTTTGAGTGCAAGTGTCAAGTCATGTCAACTTCTGTCCTATAGCACCAAATCACAACAAAAATATGTCTAACACGCTTTTCATAAAGAGCAGGTTTAGGCCCCTTAAAACAGACCCCAGCTCAAGGTGCACAGCCAATAATAATGATGGCCAAGCTATTTATTTCCGACATTTTGTCTTGCCCTGTGTCATTGCATCGTACAGCCTTGTCGATCAAAACAATTCCAGCTACCGGATCAGTAAAAGATAGATTCTGTGAAATTTTTGAGCCTGGAAGACCAGGAACTAGGGCTTAAAGGTTGAAAAATAAGTAACATTTAGCGGGTGTTTACAGCAGCAAGTGTAAGTTGAGATTTATTTTTGAATAATTATTTCAATTATTCAATTTGCATATTGCTATTCCATTTTCTTTCCAGGGCCATCATTTTATTCATGGTTGTATGCTTTCTTTCTGTTTTTTCAGTTATTAAAGGAACCACCTAACGTGGTGTACTTTCACCTACATTGTGGCGTTGTGCTGTTTGATTGGCGGACTGATATGAGGGCGAAACCAAAGACTAATCACCTGTTTCTTGGTTTAAGATATCACTGAGGGCAATGAACTGTGCTGACGTTTACTCCTTAGCCGAGGTAATTAGTAACAGCAGCGTATGTGGGAGATAGAGATATCTCTCAGGCTCATCCATGCACTCTGACGAACAAGCTACAGTCAAACGCAGAGCAGAGTTATTGTACGAACAGCTGAAAGACAGGACCACCAGGCCTGCAGAAGTCGAGCTTGTCATTATCAGCCCACCCTCCTCAGTACCTAACACTCCCCCTCACCCCATCACATGAATTGCAGCCGCCACCCTCCACTGCCTCTGCAACAAAAGGTGCTTTGAGGTCATGCTCCTCTTCTTTGTGCCCACCGCAGCGCGTGAACAGGAGGAGGACAGAACCGCTCGAGATGAGGACAACTTAAGAGCAGCTCAGAATGAAAGAACGTCCATCATAAAAGAAAACACATGGGATTAGTGAATAATCGTGATAATGACGTTCAAGGTTGTGTATTATTAATTCTTTAAAGTCTTACAGTTACTTACTGACGACGAAAATCAACTCGTATGACTTTTCTCGTCAAATGGGGTCTTCGTTGATGACAATATGCCTAAGCCTTGGGCTGCACCCACCTTTTATATTCATCGCCCCAAGAATCCTCTGTGGGGGTTTAAACTTCAAACACTTCCTCATGAAAAAGTCAGGAGGTGTCAGAAATGTGTCTCCCCCCCCAACGCCAACCACCACCAAACCCCATTGGTTTGCCAACGCCAAAGGCCAGAATGGATTTTATGTTAGGCAGGACCAGCTCCACCCCTGTCAGGGATCACCTGCCTCGCCCGCCGCCCGCGGCTCCGATGCACCGTGAACAATTAGGGAAGGACAGCAAAATACTGACAAGGTATTTGCGGTTTTCACAGTGCATTTGGTTAATCATGTATCACGTATGGCAACCGCAGAGCGTGTTCCGCAAGACGCAATTTCCGTTCACAACATCTAAAGCACGTTAAATTGTCACGCTTAAATTTTCCTATGTGCCCTAATACCACATGGATGATCCTTGTGTATGAGCTAATAAAGTTAGGGTTATGAAAGATTCGGGACAGATTATCTGAGGTAAGAGCACTGTCTTGCATCTCAGCAGGCTTTACAGTTAGTCCAGCCCCATATACCAAAAAAAAAAAAAAAAAAGAAATTGCGGTACGAAAGGTCGTACGAGAGCCAACAGAGATAAAAAGTCTGAGGTGGCTTTCTTGTATAGTGATCCATTTACGATCCCTTTAAATTAAACATTCCCTCCTGTTTGTCTGGACGTGCTCATCCTGGCTGCCAGTGGTAACACGGCTAAGGTAAAGTTCAGATTTTCATCCCCGATTTTGGAAGCCATCATCTCAGAAGAATTTAAATGTTGATCTGATTAGGTTTCAGTGTCTTATTTAGGCCGATTTAAAGGCACTTTGAATCGTCCTTGCAGGAAAAGGACACGTTCTCTAAGTGTCCAAATATCGGTGTGCACCTAAATTGAATGCGGCCATGATCAAGATAATGAGTTACACCTGTGTATTCCCTGTTCTAACATACCAAAATGTCTGCTGTCTCCATTGTCTCTTCAGATCTGCTCTAAGAGGGAACATAAACAGCACCATTATAGGATAATACCACTGAGTCTTGGGGCCATAGCGCAGAAAAAAAATTAAAAATCTGGACACTTTCACTTTAAGTCACAAATTTACGAGAAAAAAAGTCAAAATATCACGAGAAAAAAGTTGTACTTTAGGGGACAGATATCAGAGGAACAATCCCCCATCCTATAATGAAACTGGTGGAGAACTTTGTGAAGTTCTACTTCAGAACAGATTTCACAAACACATCATAACATCAGCGCAGCGTTATCATCGGTATCAGGACTACTTTGAATCATTTCAGTCATATTTTTCTCGTTTTGGACATCGTCATCTAAATGAGGTTATGAGGTCACGCTAGAGTAAGTGCCAAATGTCGACGAGCAAGAATAAAAATGCGATGGACGTTTAAATAGATAGCTACTGTCGTACCTTCACCTTCATTTTCTCTTTTTAAATAAGTTTGTCTGAAAGGTGAAATTGTTTAAAATCAAAATAGAATTAAATCTGTATGACTTCCTGTTCAACAAGGCCACTGTGACCTCGGATGTTAGCGTTTGCAAGAGTTAAAACTGTAAATTTAGATAGAATTTTTCCATTCAGCTTAAAACAACGCTGCTTGCTTGGTCTAACTTAAGTCAGCACCAGTCATTTTCCATCCATGTGAATCATTCATTCATGCACACTTTGCAAATATTTTTAAAAAAAATCAAAGCTGAAAATAAAATCCTAATGATAACTTACATTTAATGATGTGTTTAAGTGCTACGGCTGTCATTTATGTGCTACGATCTAACATCCATAAAAACAGATTAATGTAGATGATTGCAGTGCTAAGTGTTAATGGATGTGGAGCACTTTGATGGACTCTAGGCATGTGTCATTTATGGGATTACTTAACATATCTGTCCTTGAAGTAGCAGGGCAGCGTTTGGAAAAACAAGCAGGAACAGAGGTTTTAGGAGTCGGCGCCTATTGTGTGAGACATGACTTCCTGATTTTCAACAGTGGGCACTTCAACCACTGGCTTGATGTCAACCTCCCCTCCTAATGGACAGCCACAAAGCCGACAGGCCGTAAATCAGGTGGGCTATAGAAGGCCATTAGTCTTGGGATACACAATAAAAAGCGGTAATGGTCTCATAAAGCCTGCAACACCACAGCAGACGTTCTGATTCTGTCTATTAAGGGCTGCACCGAGCCTCGGATGAATGAAAATAAGGTGGCCATTTTTCTTCTGCGCATTGTTGCCTGGGGTCTCATGCTGGTGATCAATGTACAGTAAGACACACTGCGCCGAGAGCCATTTATTTACACTTTGCTCTGACGGCATGAATATTAGAGGAGAACTTGTGATTAACAGATGAATCTATTGAGCTATATGTTACGGACGCCTCATTGATTTACTCCGAGCTTGTTATAAATGCCAGATGTGCTGAGAGAGCTGGTTATGGTATCAAGGACAACAGTTTACAGTAGGTGCTATAGCGAGCACAATCTGGTCCACACGACATATTAAAAGGACACTCTTCCCATTTATTTTCTCACATTATAGCAACAGCTCTGGTAGTATCAAATCATGCGGATAGTTTTGGATTGATCATCTCATTCTTAAAATATCTGTCTGGGATTTCTGGCTCCACCTCATACAATGGAGACAACTGGAATTCTGGGATTTTTTTCTACTCTATTTCCCAGTCATTTGGGGTCTAAAACTTCCTACAATTACTTCAGTATGGACTTCGGACGTGTAACAGAATTAATAAGCTGGCAAATCCACTTGCCATTCCAAGCTGTCTTGCTGCAATTAAGGTTTAATTAATATTTGATTAATAATTTAACTTATTGTCTTACCTGTCTTGTGTTCGTATTGATTAATCCATTTTATTGTTTCATTATAATATTTTAGCTGACACTTAAATTACTCTTTATATTACGCATACCTGAACGCGACGCCAACGGGCCCATGTAGACTTGGCTGGGAGACCCCGTGTTTCAGCACACGCTGCTATTATGTCTTTTGTGAACTTTAGAAGACTGTAAAACCGTGACCTGTCACAATTACAGAAAGGTAGGAAAAACGTTTTTACAGACATTTATTTTATACATATCATAATTCACACACTGTCTTTACAATTAATGAGTCAAGAACATGTGGACATTTCACTGTAGGTTTTACGTTATGTTACCGGAAAATTTTTCAACATTGTGAGAATTAATGGCGACGAAGCGATTTCCAAACCTTTCGATTTCAGCAGCTTTGCATTGCCTCGTCGAGCTAAACAGTCCCAGCAACTGAACTCCAGACTGGAGTAATTTTCAAAAGAAGAGGTATTTGGTGAAGTTTTAGACCCTCAATGGCTGGGAAATAAACTTAGGTTGAAAAATACCCCAATTCCCCTTTAATTTGATGTACGCGATCAGGCTACAGCCAAGGTAGTAGTTCTGAGGGACCGTAACGACGCTTTAACAAGAGCATTAGCTGGCACACCCACAATGACACCACTAATGTACCGATCCTATGAAGGTATGAATGCTCACCACTTTGGTTTGGCATGTTAGCATGCTAACTTCTCTAATTAACAGAAGAAATAAAGTGCAGGTGACTGCCATTCATTGTACCACGTGATGACTGTCGGTCCCAATTTCATGATAATCCATGTTGAGATATGTCAAGTTGAAACAAAATGCTGGATGTAAAGCCCAATCAACAGACAGAGCAATGTTGGCATCTATGCCAATATTCATCAAACCACTTAGAAATTAAAATAAGAATCCTTTTTACCCAGCATAAACCACAAACCTAACTCTGAATAGTTTTCACTCGTTAAATTCTCTGTATTACTCAAATAAAGACCGTATTAACACGTTCCATTTTTAAATGCTCATAATTGCATATAAGGCTAGGTTCCCTAGAGTTATTAAGAAAGCATCTTGAAATTTGACAAATAATAATTGAGAATCACTGCAGCAAATTTGGGGCTATGGATGTTAACTTAAATGTGCTCATGTTAATGCTGGAGGTTTGTGATAGTGATTCTTTGAAACCAACTTGTCCGAGCTATTCAAACATCATTAATGTACAAATACTTATGGATACAAGTTTCACCAAATCAACCAAAGTTTTTCCTCTCAAAAGACAAAGAGGCCTTACTGAGCGACATCACAACAGGCAGTTCCCAACTTACGGTGAGACTGAACTTGCCCGGAGACTTATGACAAGCGCTCCTCTGTCTGATGTCACTTCCCATTTCCAGGCCGACTGCTATCTGCTACTGGCTCCTGCCAATAATAGCTCATCAAAACCGCACAACCCTATTTGGCACCAAAACAAAGGCAGCGGTCCCCATCTGTGCCACTCATGTGTCAATTAAGACTCCCCCTTCACACCGACACTTGTGACTTAAAAGAAACAGTCGCAAATGTGATGAATTTGAGCCGACAGATGAGAACGCGGTACGCTGCGTTGCAGAGACATAATGCGCTTGATATGGACAACAACTGACACCACTGGCAGGTCTTATGAAGTTTGATTTCATTTGTCAGGCCTCTTCTACTTTGTCTTTTAGCTCACGTGCACCATCACTCTTAAATCATTGCGGTAATGGCTCGCTCTGATGGCCCGAAGACACACGCACGCGCACATACGTCCATTTAAAATGCAAAGCCACAAATGTGGTAGGGGCTGCTATGGACTAACAAGATGACATCATGTGCTCTATCTAATGCCAGACTGTAGATTTTTATGTATGGTTGCATTTGGTGTAGGTATATAAGCTAAATGTAGCTGTTCTTAGATGTCCACGGGGTGTTTTGATCTTTGAGACTCGCACAATTTAACAAAATGGAATCCCATACAGACGAACACGTATCACATAAACCACAAACGACAGAGAAATAACCATCAGCCGCGGTATTTGATCACTAAGTAGACAAATGGAGCAGTAAGTGTCCAAGCCTGTCTCCGCAAATACCTCGCATGCTTGTCTCCAGCGGACCACATGACGCTAATTCCTGACTGAAGCGCTCCTCCTGCGGATCCCTAATCCCGCCTGTGAAATGTGACAAGATCATTCTTTAGGCCTGCTTTAGTCTGAATAATCTGCCCATCACAGACATTCATCCCGACCCGCACAGTGCTTCCACTGTCATAACACGCTACCTGTACATTTTCGCCCCGGTTTAGGCGCCATAAATTAAATCTAGACAAGTAAATGTGAGGGATCGGTGTAGTGCTGCAGGAAGGGTCCATGTGGAGATTGTTAATTTTACTCTTCACAAACAAACGCACAGTGTTCAATAGCTTCTGTAGCTCATCATTCAACGAGTGGAAGGAAAACGGTCTTATGGTCGCCGATGTGAGGAATATTTTAAGATTCGGAACTGGCGTTCAGTCGAAACAAGCAACTTTAAGATATAAAAGTTCTAGGAAATCTTGTTGGGCAACTATTTGCGGGACTGATCGATCAATGATGAAGAACATCAAATGATTCAATGATGAAAATGCTCAGTGACTTCATGAAGCTCCGGCGATACTCAGAATGAGGCTGATGATGGCAGACTTTGATGTGATAAAAGGCAAAGATGATTATGCTCCCTTTCCACCATAATCTACTTGACATGGAGACAGTACAGGACGTCTTACGGGAGCTTCTTGAAGTTTCCACAAAGTTCTGAACCGGTAATATGGCAGCTGTCAGGTTGAATTGTACCGTTGGTTCCAGTGCTAACGCGAAGGGGTAGGTGAAGTTAACTCTTCTCTACAGCATGACTACAACCTGCCAGGATCCTCACCTACCTGATGGCAAGTGGACGACAGCATATAATCTGCACAGGCTTTACTTTCTGCTCCTGACCAGCTTTAACTAATTGAGGAGACAACGTGAAAAAAGACCCTTCACCGCCGCCATCTTGGCTGCACCTCAACTTTTCTATCTCCCCCTGTCACGCCGCGCTCCCCGTCGTCTGACTTCCGGCGAGACGGCGCAAGATCTTGGTGTCAGCGCCGGGTTGAGCGCTTGCAAATGAAGTCAACGCTGACACAGATGGATTGGGGGGTGGCGGCGGGGGGATATCTTGGGTGCAGTCAAGGGGAATGGGTATGACTTTTAAGTATCTGAAATGTCCTGTCTTAAACATATAATATCCGTAATACTTCCTGACACTTTCTCCTATAACCTCTTATTCTGCGCCTGCCTCTGTGCCCCCCCCCAGCACAGAATAAAAGCAAGTCTATTTTCTTGTCATACTGTATATGGTTGAAAAGCTCTCAACTTGGAGTCTAATTTCCTGCACTTTAAAGACAGTCCACATGCAAGGCGCATTACTATGCCATCAAGGTGATGGGAGCAATTTCAAGCTGTCAGTCAGTCATGGAAATATCAGGGAGACTTAACGTCTACCTAAAGCTGTCAAAGACTCCCGTGAAGTGGCGGAGAGCGTAATCTGAGACTTATTCGCTCAACACCATTTACTTGTCAGCACAGCTCTCTGTTTTCCGCTGGATGGTGGCTCATAATGAGGTGGGGATGTAGTATAGCCGTATATACAGCTATTTCAATGAAGAGTTCGAGCTGTAGCAGATTTTAAACACGCATAGACAGAAAAGGGAAAATAGACACCAACAAGAGAGCAGTTTTATCGTAACTATAGCTGCAGAGTGGAACTGCTGCATCTCATGGAATCACGCAGTTCCTGCCTCACACACAGCAGTTAGTTAAGGCTGTTAATTTCCCGATAGACGTCGCACTCTGGGTGACACGCTGGGGCCGTTCTTAACAATTATTAATGTGACAGGCCTCAGTGCAAAGCAAATCAATTAAACAGGAGCTATCACCATAGTCTGGATAACGGCCTTTTAAGAATGTTTGCCTGTGACAAGGAGGTCCTCCATCCAGGCCTCGGCGCCAGGACCTGACGGGTCAAAAACGCGGCGTGAAACAATGGCACCTTCTCACAGTCATTTCCCCCTTTTTACCTGTCAGATCCAGTCGGCCTATCTGGCCGCTGACACGCCGCGCACTGCGCCAGCTGCCACGTGGGGAATTTTCACCTCACGTTGAGGGAATTTCTTATTCCGTTTGCTCGACATTATAATTCCGCAGTTATCTACCATATCCCTTTTTTTTTCCTTTCCTTTCTCTGAAGACCATATGTCAAGGGCTTTTGCACCTGGGTTTTGGGCGAATTTCTCATCATTTCAGGCCCTTTGTGGTGATTTTCATGTACACATGCGAGTCTGAAGAGAGGATAAACAGAATAACACTGGAGCAGTAACTTACCCTCATACAGTCTGGGTAAATTTTCCAGTGCTGCCTGGAGCCTCTGAAGACTCCACCACAATATTGCTTCATTCTCAGGTCATTTACAGACTGACGAATGAGTGTAGATTTTGTTCAAAATGGACCGCACTGTAGTGCCATGTGCCTACATTTGTTTAATGAACCGTGCAGAAACCTTCCGACTTGGAAGAGCTGAATAATACAACGCACATTAAACAACGATACATTATACCACCTCCTGTCCCTCCAGTTGCCATTATTTTAAAATTTCAATTAACACTAATGATAAACCGCGACATTATCTCCAACACACGGTTAAGGTGTTCTGTCTGCAAAGGCAAGCACTTCTGTGCGGGAAACAGTGCTGCAAGCAGCTGAAGGCGTAATCCCACCTACTCATTTAGCTTTAATCAGATTCCAAATGCACTTTATGCATTTTCAAGAACTAAAGATGAACTTTAATTAATACTCTTTACTGTTTTCAATTAGAAATATAAGGAAGGTCAGTGGTTGATAGTGTAACTAACGTCACAAAAAAAATGAAACAGAAAAGCGCTTTTCAGTATCACTGCTGAAGTTGTGTCTGATGAAGACATTTTGGATTTAAATATGGATATTTGTAACAAATTGTTGATAGATTACGCTCAATAGACAAAATTCATTTGACTACATTTTTGTTTGCAAAACCTCTGCTTGTTTCTGAGCTGTATGAGAGGTGACATAAAGCAGGCCAGCTCTGTGGGAATCAGGACTTTTTTTTTTTTTTTTATTTTTTCTTTAA
>KV751339.1:2649165-2683285 GCA_001698575.1 Mola mola
GAGCCCGCTGCCCACACCCGGGGCCCCGGTGCCGGTGCCCGCGGCCACGGGGCCGTATTACTCCCCGTACGCCCTGTACGGACAGAGACTGACAACAGCCTCGGCCTTAGGATACCAGTAGAGACACAGAATGCTACGTTTATAACAGGAGATTTAGGCCCAATGAGTTTTATATTGTACTTCATGCAGGGACTGGATCCATGTGCGGATCGGTGTATTTATTTGCGATAGCTTCAAGCGTGACTAAAATAAAAAAAAATATATCTATATAATATAACTTTTGAAGAGCCTCAATGTGCATTATTTTACACATGGGAGATTATTGTGCCACGCTTACCTGGGGGATGAGTTTGCGCAGACACCTTTCAGCATCATCACACCATAGTTTGATTGTCTCTCGGTCATCTGGTCCCGTGAAAGTGCTTTTAATTGCGTCTCGGATGAGAGAAGCTGAGTGCTGAGTGATTCGAGCGAATGATGGACGTGAAAGAAATCAATGGGAGCGGCTTCTCCCGAACCCTCATTGATTTATTGTTGTGGGGAGCCGAACGCTGACCCGGACGGCGTTTTTCAGGCGTCAGACAGCTGCGAAGCTCTTCACGGTGGCCTGTTCTCTACTTTTAGAAGAGGACGTTTCTTACCAGGCAGCTCACATGAGCTCCAAAAGAGTTCCCTTTTCATTTGAGGAATTTATCACCTCTTTTTTTTTTTTTTTTCCTACTTTTAAAAATCGCAGGGTTGTGATCACTTTTAAGGGAACATATTTTTAATTGGTTCCGTATTTTGTTTGTGGACACGTGACAAACTCAAACTTTGTTCAGTAAGGAAACTTGGGGTTTTATATGTTTTTAGTAGGAAATCAGTTTCTGCAGAATTACAGGCCTGCGTGTGCGTGTGTGTGTGTGTTTTTTTTTTTCCTACTTTTAAAAATCGCAGGGTTGTGATCACTTTTAAGGGAACATATTTTTAATTGGTTCCGTATTTTGTTTGTGGACACGTGACAAACTCAAACTTTGTTCAGTAAGGAAACTTGGGGTTTTATATGTTTTTAGTAGGAAATCAGTTTCTGCAGAATTACAGGCCTGCGTGTGCGTGTGCGTGTGCGTGTCCGTTCTGATGCATTATCCCTCGTGCTCATCACACACACACAGAAAAATCTCAATCACGGATTATGGTTTCATTAACGAAGACAAACGAGCTGCTGATACGCGCGAGGAGCTCAATCCAACCAAGATTTACGATGACACCACACATGGGGGACGTTTCCGAGGAGCTCAATCCAACCAAGATTTACGATGACACCACACACCATCACGGCCTTCGTGATCGCTGTAATGAAGCCGCGACGATTTAATCAGCCCCTGAAAACAAGTCAGCTGAAGCACGCCGACGGTGTCATTATTATCCATCCATCGGCCGTAAATCAGCGTCGTTAACGCTCAGACGTCACATTCATCAACGCCGGCCATCCCTCATGCAGATGAGCCCTAAACACAGCTCGATGATAGATGGTAATAAAGCCCCCGAACCACAACTCAGCCAAGAAGCCGGCGAGGATCATGTGTTTATTCATTTATTTTTATTTTTTTATTTGCCGTTTACAAACAGCGAGGTGACGTGAGCGACTGGGATCGAGCTCCAACTCGCACTTCTCCTGTATGCAGCAGTGGCTGGATTATTTGCAATTCGGTTGTACATTATTGCTGAAAAAATAAGAAGAAAATAAAGGATCAGGGAGACTATTTTTTCCATTGTATATTAAACCATTTTTAATTATTGCAAGTGCAACTTTAGTGGCATGGTATAAAATCTAGAATTTAAAAAAAACAAAACAAAACACATGAGAATATGTAATCTTAGAAAACAACATTTTCAACAAAAGACGGAAATTAAAAGCATCAAAGATTATAAAAACAAATGTCAGTTAGCAAAACTTTCGTTTTCCCGTGTTGCTTTAAGTCTTCATAAATGTTATTAATTAGCATTTAAGAAGTCAAACACATATTATGAATGTTTGTAACTATATGATGTCATTGCATAAGCGGATATAAATGTTTACTACTTTAATAACACACGTCCATCTGTGGGCAACCGTAATTAAAGGTTGATTTATAGCCATTGACAATGTAGTAAAGTGTTCCTCTAAGAGAAAGTACAGCTTATACGTGTTTATTTTCTGCTTATAAATGCTGAAAAGGGGGTGGCGGGGTGTTTTGGTGTCTGTAAAATTGAGATGTGTTGTTCCTCAGGAAGAATCTATGATATAATTATCTGTGATTTCAACTCAAACGGTGAAAACAGCCTCATGAATGAGAACAAACATGCTACTGCGGTAAAAAAGTCCAGTTTTGTGTTAAAAGACGTTTAAATGAGACAATATGTGGAAAAAATATTCCAGCCCATAGCCAGTACCGCTAAAATTGCACTGTATTTCTTAGTTTTGCAATTAAATGAGTGTTGAAGCACCAACTTTACACGTTGCGAGTAGAAAAAGCTTGACTTCATGTGTGTTTAGGTGGTTCTGCGGTCATCAGGGGCAGATGATGCATCTTATGGATAGTGTTACTGGTGCGTCGTCGTCAGTTCATTACATCAACAGGCTGAGTGGCCTTCACGTAGGCTGCATCAATCTTGAGCACAGCAGCAGAGAATCTCTTCCCATCACACCCTCTGTGTTTAAATGTAAAATACTGTCAGGATATGAGACACTGGGCGGTTGTGTGACCGTGCTCTGAATCACCGGGGCCGCCCCACCCATTTCGCTTTGAACTGAGTAAGACACATAGCTGTCCACCTGAGGGGGAACAGATCACCGTGGCGTGGCTCATCGCAGGCACGTCAATGTTAAAAGCGGTCACTTGTGCACAGCTGCACGCCATGTGTTGGACTGTCTGTTATGGTTCAAGGTGGAGGACATCGTCACGCTTCAAATACCGACCAGCTTTGAGTCACTTGTTACACATGTTTTAATCACATCATGAATTTAACACCCTTTTGTCAGCTGTATTAAGGGATTTCCCCATTGTTGCATAAACTTTTTGCTGATATGAATAAATCTTTCCATTTGCTTATGTACTCAGGCGAGGCAAGCAGATTTCTGTTTACAGACCCAAAAGGGAAAAACCGATGACTTCTTGCATGTTCGGTCAGCTAAGAAGTGTGTCTTCCATCATCCAGGGAAACATGTTGGCTTATGTTTGCAGGAGGAAGGCTTTTGCATCTCCAAACAAGCCCCATATTTATCATCACTCCATCATTTCCTCCCTTTGACAAGCAAAGTAAACAGTAGGAATGCAGAGTTAAAGCTGAACCTCACCGAGCCGTTGACCTTTGGAGCTGGTCTTCTTCTATCAGCTCCAATGAGGCGTCATAAAATGCAGGAAGTGAGTTTGATCTTAATTCAGTAGACTCACAATAAAGTGGGTCTTTCTCGTTTATAGGACAGCTGATGGGGAAAAGGGAGAAAAAGGGAATTTTCCTCTCAAAGAGAATCTGTCAACACACAAAGCAAAGGAAAGAGCAATGGTGAGTTAAACAGTGGGCCCTTGTCTTTCAGCACTCAACAGGCCCTATAATTTACACATCACTGACAGGGGCCATTTTGAAGTCTGTCATAGGCGGCAAACTTTTTGTCTCCAAACATCTAGCTCACACAGGGTGGACTTCTGCTAGGGTCGCGGTGATTAATGACTTATGGCCTCATTGTGTGGAGGTGGCTAATTAACTGCAGGCATACTGAAGAGACACGCTATGAAAACCCTCCTCTGATAACCCCAACCCCAGCCCCCCTCCTCGTCTTGGCATGTGGAAGCTCTTACTGACAAATTTGCAAGCGGCGGGCTAACGTTGAGTAAGATGAATGGCCTCTGAGAACAGTAAACAGCCTTTAATTTAACAGTGTTTAAATGTATGACACACCAGCATTGTGCTTCTGCGCTGTTCGTGCTCTCTGGTTGGGAAACGCAGCCAAAGTTCCCCCACTTTTGGTTTAAAATTAGGCCTGGCATATTCATGTAGGGAGTTTCTGTGTGCTTGGGCTGGCAAACATGTGTTCATTGCCTCTTTGAGTTTTCTGCAGCGCCTTCAGCCTGACATTCGGAGACAAAGACAGTTTCTCCAGCAAATCAGGCTTCAGTCTGCTGCGCAGGCAGCCAATGAGAAGAACATCTGATATAATCGTAGGAAAATAGAGTTCTTCTGTAGAGCCCGCAGAGGAAGAAGGCAAGTCCAGTGGCTCACTGTACACACGACAGGCCAGAAATGGTGCTGCCATCCCCTCCCTGCTATTATTATGTTTGTTAACATACTGAATTGCCTTGTTTGCAGTCATGTCGACAGGCTAGATTAATCAAGTTAACATCGAATTTGTGTGCTTCGCCCAGCGAGACAGTTTTATTGCCAAAATTATGGCCTTGACCTATGAGAGGAAATTTGCTGCGGACTCAGCTTGGAGACGTTTTCTCCTGGTGAAAAAAAAATAAAATAAAAAAAATTACCACAGCAAGTGACAATGAGGGAAACCAGGGAACAAAAATATTCCATCAATAACATTTCAAATGAAAAATGTCATGTGGGCCCAAAGTGCATAATGCCAGCTGGCAGACCATTACAGGTGACGGACATTTCACTTACCCAAGTCAAAGATGACAGCCTGCTGTTCATTAATATACAGGAGGGCGTGCAGAATCGAACCTGCCATCTGGTTAAATCGACAGAGTAATCTACAGCTTGTGATTATGTCTGAGGAGCAGAGTTTCTCTTTAATCTTTTTCAGCTTTCAAGAAAAAATTCCATCTGCACCATGTGGCACATCATTTTGCTTTAAGACAAATGGGCTGTTTTCCTATGATCCAAAATTAGATCAGCAGAAAACAATCAATCTTCGAAAGGGGCCTGGAAAAAGAATTGAGAGTTGGATTCTGTTTCCCCTCCTCCTTGTCTTCAGCATCTCACCCCTCACTTCTCACTGTGTGACTGACTTTGCAGTCATGAGCATTCTCCCCATCGGGCTCTCTACATTACCCACGCCAGGCCATGGACTAATGATGAATATAAAAATGGGCCTTAATGTTGTAATCCCTCTGCAGTTTTGTTCCCTGTGGCGCTCCATCACAGATGGTGACCTGTGAGAATATGTGACACCGAAACCAAAATCTGCACTGAGGCAAAGATCAAGAAGAAAAATACTCCAAGTCATCCTCTCCACAAATTAGTGAGATGACACGACTGTCAGTTGCCCCCACCATTACAGGAGCAGCGATGCTTTCAAAATCACGACAAAAGGGAAATGGGTGAGTGTTTTTTTATAGGAGACCTGTCTGTCAGCTGGCTCTCAAGTCATAACAAATCACCAGCACTCAGCTGAGGCTGAACATTTGTGGCGTCAGGAGGAAGACGGATGACCTGCAGGCCTTTGAAGTGCTCTGGCAGTTCAGATGGCTCAGCGGCGCTGACAGAGAAATATACACAACAGTGCAACCAATAATGAGAACATTAAACATTCCAGCCACCTGACAGGCTGACAAAAACAGCCTGGCTGCACATCAATCATCCGCTGAGACATAACCTTGACAATTAGTCCTCTCTGATACTCCCCGTAACCCTTGGCTCTGCACTGCAGTGTGAGTCCACTTACGGCGCAGAAAACTAAAGCGCTTAATCTAATTCCTTAATTTTGATGGATACAGACTCGTAGGAGACAGAGGCCGCAATATAGCGGCTCAGCAAATGATGGATTCAAAATCAGTTGGCAAGCCCTTTGTAAAGTAATGGCTCTCTGAGGATCGATGTGAAAATAGAAAAATGCATGTACCGTAGTTCAATTACTCTCCTGGCTGCCTCTGAAGATGTTTCGGCAACGAACACAAAAGCGTTTCCAGCGTATGTTTATGGCTCTGCCTGCTCAAATATGGGTTTTAATGACGCCCCACAGGCATTTGGAAGCTATATGAATACTTGTCGCAGAGCCAACTCTTATGTTTCAATATAACTCAAGGCATAGATCAACATAAAGCATGAACACTTCTCTAATGTGAGCCTAACGAGGTTACATCTTACATCTGTATCTGTGTAAACATGTGCTAAATGTCAAGTCTGCCATTAAAAAGCTCCATAAATTCTGCCCACTAAAAGACCTAATACCATTAATGTTAAAAAAATAACTCCGCTCCTTTTTATTTCTCGGGAGCCTACTCCTCATTAGCCAAGTGCAGAATATTCCTTGGTCTTGCTCGCACACTACGCTCCAAATCAAAAAGCAGTTGACCCTCTGAATAAAAGCGAGTGGCCATTTTGTCATAACTCAGTTGACTCAGCTATGTAGTTACCATATGACAAATGAGCCATGTGAAATGACATTTCCCCTTTGCCTTCACACCTGTACAGAAAAGGCAAAGAGTTTGACAGATGGACAAATGGCGGAGCCTTGAAACTACTGCATCTCCCTCTCATTTGGTGAAATGGAAAAAGCCGGGGCCAATGAATGTTTACAACAACTACCTGAGACGGCGCTTTGCAGTTCCAAGCCCTGAGGATGATAAATGGCTTCGCTAACCCTGTGAGACTGCAGATCCAAATGACGACGGAGTTAATTGCCGTGCGAAATACTTTGGCATGAATGGAAAGAAAATGCAGGCGAGCTGCGGCCAAAAAAAGGGGCCGGTCGCTGCTCTGAACTCCGAGCTGGCTTTTGCTTACAAGAGTTCACTCGGTGTCCATAAATCACAGACTGCTTACAGCTGAAACTGCCCTTAGTCACCAACATGCAATAGACTGAGTGACAGATTCCATCCTGACTACATTAGCCCTCGGTTCAAACGAGGCTCCTTTTTTAAAACTCTCCGACCATCTTGAAACTCCCAGGAAATGAAAACCAGATGGCCGAGGGTAGCTATGTATAACATAAAGCTGAGCTCACATGGGAGAAAAAAGCATATACGTTATTGAAGGAAATGACAGGGGTCAATTTGAGGTATCCTGGGTTTTTGATATCCCTAAAAAAGTGCTTCAGATAAGGCTTTATCCAGAGGCTATGATCAGCAGCACATTACTCATTTTCAGCTGACAGGAGACCTGAAATGGGGTTTCAGTCTGGGTTACTCCCACACATGTGAGCACAAATCCACAATCACTCTTAGCAACCGAGTTCATACACCTCCCCCCTGCACTCCAAAAAGTCAATCCTTTCAGATGTTAATGAGAAGAAATGTGTCATTGCATCAGGATCAACATGAATATGCAATATATGTGCCAGATTTGTTAGTAAGGGGCAGCGGTCAAGAGGTGAACAGGTGTCCAGCCTCACATGCTAAAGAATATTTAATTTCCTTACCAAAAGGAATTGCTCGTTGCTTGGTTGGTGTAAATCTACACTAGATTTTCTATCATTGGAATAATTTAGTATTTTGTGGGCGAATATTTTTAGCTGGGGTTTTTAAGTGCTATTGAGATTTGACAGCGGCAGGCCGGTGTATGCGGGATTGACTCAAAATAGACTACAATGCCAATGTTAATCATAATGAAGGAACATGTTGCTCATAGGAATGGTAAAGCCTCATACATGTAAGATTTTAAAAGTTTAGGGACAATAATGGAGATCTATGGCAGAGTGAAATAAGAATTATCACTCTTTTCTTGGGACATAATATAAAAATTGTGAAAACATTGTGATGTCAAAAGACTTACTTTGCGCTTGAATCACCCTCAAGCTTTATTATTAGTTCACCAAAATTATATATATACTAACTACTTCCTAGCATTGTAGCTATTCAGGGTTCGGGGAGTGACAGTTTCTTTCAACCCAGTCTTATTCCAGCTCATCAGTTATCAATGTTTTGTCACCACCCGTCAGATCCAGACATATAAGGTTCACTTTGACGTCACCAACAGATGCACTGAGTCATCCCTGAAGTGCAACAGGGCCTTTGGTGTCCATGTGCCCTAAGCCTTCCCTTGAACGTCTGATACACAAAGACTTGTGCCCCAGTCATCCCTTCCTAATGGATGAGGTCTATGTTATTTCGGTTACGTTTATGCACAAAAACAGCATTGTCAGGTTTAGGAAATGACGGGTGATGCTTGCTTTCAAAGCGGACAAGAACTCCCCTGTTCTTGGTGAAAGTCATGTGTGTGTGTGACCCTCCGCTCAACCCCGACCTCCACCCCTCATGGCACTTTTGCACTCTGGAATTCATGCCACGCTACGTCATCTGCTCGAGTCATCTAAAACTGAAGCAGATGACTTTACATTGCTTCTACAGTAAATTCTTCTGCATTGCTCAGTGATGCCAAAGGATACAGCTTCTGTGTTTGAATGTGCCATAAGGGGCCATGACGAAACTGTGACTGATGACTGACAAGCTGGGTAAAAGAGTGAGCAGTATCTTTTAATATGTTGCTCTACCACTGCCACCAATAAGAAAAAAACAATTGGGGGCTTTCCTGAAATATTTCTCCAACTGTCACATGGATTGCCAACGTGGATTCTCGGCCCACATTCATGCCACTAGTGGGCCAGACATTACAACATCTCCAGGATTGATGGGCAGAAAATTTGGTTTAGATTCTCATCATTCCCAGATGGCAAACATTAGCACCTTTGGATCCTCTGGGTTTTCTTCTTCTGTCATCGTGAATTTGGACGCTGGTTTTGAGATAAATGTCTCAGCCACTTCTCTGAAAATCTGCTAATCACATTAAAAACATCACATTAAAAACATGAACATTAAAATTAAGTATAAATAGTTGATAGATGGTGAATCTTTGTGACTTTGTCAATCCTCTGACTTTTCATCTACCGCCATCATCTGGTCAAAATTCCAATTCATCTAAAAAAATCCATTTTATCCTATTCTACTATATGAAATTCAACTGTTCCTTACTATAATTGGAGCTTAGTGCCTTAGGTTGTCTACATCACTAAACTCACTGTAAGCTAGCTGACATTTAGCTCAAAGCAGTGTTTCAGTATCACTGTACAAGGAAATCTATGGCTGTGCCCAAAATCACTCCTTACTCCCTATATAGTCCACTATATACTGTGTTCACACTTTTGTAGTGGTGTCCCGATTTATAGTGTAAAATATTAACCCCTACAAAGTATATTGTACTAAAAGTATCCCACAATCCATCACGAAAACCCGTGGACAACCAATGGTCATTAACCAAGTACATATAAACCTTCATGCATTGCATGGCAGGAAGAAGCACTGATATGCAAGAGGAGAGAAACCGGCACAACAACTAAATCTTATTATTCTACTTGTAAAGGTCCTATTCGTAAATGTAAATAATGAAAATGAGCTATAAAGCAGCCAAAAGGTAGTAATCAATAGAGCAGTTTGTTTTATCTTTTGACAATAGGTACGAGACAGAAATCCTCGGTCTGAGGCGCAAAAATAATTCTTAATGTGAGCACAGCAGTATAAACGACCACAAAGCACTTGTTATTTGTTAATTTGGGAAAACACGCCAAGTATAATATCTATTCTTAATATTTATATTTGAGAACGATAATTTATCAGGAAATTCATCCTGGTGTTTATTATTGAAGGTCCACAGTTCTGCTGATGTTGATCAGATGTTGATTGTGCGGCAGTGATGACATCAGTATAGGCGTCAGAATCGAGTGGTGTCCAAAAGCATTTTTTTGGCTTTTTTGAGGGTTTTTTGGCCAGTGAGTTAGTGCTCAATATAGGGATACACAGAGTAGGGAGTAGGGAGGCAGGGAACGAGGAGTGGGTAGTGATTTTAGAACCAGCCTAAGTCTACATAAGTGATATCGAATATTTTCATGGGTCCCCGGTGTTGATATCCGACACATGTCCCCAGACCTTGTAACTAACCGTACCCCTAACCCTGGACTGTGTGTAATCTCATCAGGTTACGTCAGGTCGCACTGAATTGTGCTTGCATCAGTCTTGTATCATCTGAATGGACCCACAATCAGCTAGAAATAACCAAAGAGGTAAACTGACCCTTTAATTTAAAAAAAAAAAAAAAGTCAACCTTTGCATAAACTTTTGCATGATAAAAAAAAAAGAATCTTTAAATTTGACTGTTTAAAGATTAAAAATGATATTTTAAAGTAAAAATATCCAGGCAATCAGCACATCTCACATAATTGCATATTATTATGAAATGTTTTGTAATCACATTGGTCAGTCTCTCCCAGCACCTCCTGGGGATTCTACACATGAGTTGCCTTTCAGATGTATTTAATTCCTTTAATTCCAACTAGGTTGAACTTGCAGCTGGTAAATGTTTGTCCAAGAGCCTTAACTACCAGTATAATTAGACCTGTGTGTGATCTGTAATGTGAAGGCCATCAAAGTAAACATCAAAGTAACATCACAAAGAGCCTCACATGGTCGCAACAACAAATGGCTGTAATATACTGGAAAGCAATTTATAGTTCAAAATAATTGATATAAGTCAGGAATCTTTACATCCTAATACTTTCCTTATGTGAGCTGCACTCCATTATGTTTTGGTTTTTTTAGCTTTCTTGCCACCATCAAGCATACCTATGGCATACAGTATTCCCACCTGCATTTCATGCCATAACATGTGTGATCTTAAGAGAGAAGCTGGTGGTGACTCATTTTGATTCAATAGAATAAACCGGAGTCTGCTTCCTTCGGCTCCAGCTGAAAACACCTGCTCTGTTCTCACCGCTAATATATTAAGCAGTAAGTGCCTGAGCAGATGTTGTAGGGTAGCCCTGGGCCTACATGGCGTTCAGTATTTATTGGATGGGATAATGGCATGGATTGGATTGGAAATGACATGAGTTGTCAACTCTTCTGATATATCACATAAATTCCTTCACCTTTTCTAGAAAATGTTTTCCAATTTGTCAGCCTCTAAATCATTACAGAGGCCTGATATTGGCGGGCTTTTTCAATTGTCCATCAGAGAGAAACCTCTCAGGATACGTCAGAAGAAATAAGTTCAACTTTTTCACTGAAAAAAAAACAAAACTGAAAACACGCTGGAATCTTTTATTTGTGTTTGGTTTGCAATCATTCACAGAGATCAAAGCCGGTGCTTAAGGCCTCGGCGTCGGTGCAAGACATCGATGACATCTCCCATTCACACCGCGTCTTCGCCTCACATCTCACATGCACTCAGTCGTCACATCCCACAACAAAGAGAGATGCCCCAAGTTATCATCCATCAAAATGAGCCTTTTATGGCCCATCAAAAGACAATGAACTGCCAGAGTGAAAGGAGTGCTCGCAACATGAAGTGACAGTGAATACTCCAGACGCAGATTAAACAGCGTTGGAAATGAGCGAGAGCTACATAATGTTTGGGTAATTTGTGAGAATTAGACATTATGATTCATCTTTATGAAGGAAGGGAAGCTCAGACAGAAGGACGGCACAATCCCCACTCCGATGGTTCAGGCATCTCAATTTACTTTGGTTTTGAAGTGTAGGGTTCATTTGGTTTCAGAGTGGAACACTTTGTTTTCAAACATTGTCAAATGTCTTTAACGCCTCAGTTCTAAGGTATGAGATACATGTTTGGATATAAAACAGGCTTACTTTCCCACAAAGGCATCACATTTATTCCATCTGCTATCAAAGCAATGTGGGTTTACGAATAAAGGGCTACTGGCAGTTCACTGCATCACTGTGTACAATAGAAGACTTGCAACATAAACTATCAACGGCTCTTTGTATGTTATCTCCCATGCATTATTCCTCTCAAGTCAACCATCAAGCTCTGTGGCCATGGCAGCATACACTGTTGTGGTGCTGAGGCGTTCGTCAAAGGGCGAGTGAAACAAGACACCCACATGATTATACAGTGTCCTGTCTCTGTTTTTGATTCACTGAGACAGCAGAGTCCCTGCGGAACCATGCCATCAGGTGCGAGGTCTCACTGCACTGGACACTTGATAGACTTCAGGCACGTTTGGTCAAGACCTTGTGAGTGCTGAAAACACTCAAAATCCTCATTACCCAATAAATGGCCGCATATCTGCTAATGGTGAGCGGAAACAGGGTCACTCAGGTATTGCTTAGAAAGTAGCAGCTGTGGGTTTTGGTTTGCTATTTGGCAGTGTACCTCAAAAACAAGGGAATAGATTTCAAATTTGGTGAGGAATCGTTTTAAGTGGTGATCCAGGTTTTTGAAGTTTCGCAACATTATGATATTGTACAAGTCTGTTTCCATGTTCTCATGAACTCCCCTTCTTACTTACACCAATAGCAACCACAACCTTAAAACTGCTGAAAAGTGAGGTGAGTAGCAATGATCGTCTTGTTCCCAAGCATGCCATGCTTGGAAACTTGGGGTTGTCATGCATATATCATTTCGACCACCCTACCCATCCATTAGTGCAGAGCTGCACCGACTGACCGGTCCAGAACTGGAAATGGAAGGTTTTATCATGAGCAGCTGTATCCAGAATTTGGCCTAGCAGCCCACATATTTCCGATCAGGTCTACACATCCAACTGATGAAATTCCTACAATCCATACCAGCTGGGTGCAATGGGTGCAATGAGTTTTTACATGTAGAGCCAAATTAAACTGTGGGGGACCTCTGCGAAAACATTCAGAACAACACACCTACTTAGACACTTAAAACACTAGCAGTTTAAGTAGCCACTAGCCGGATCTCAGAGCCAGCCACAAGACAGCAACGACTTTTATTGTTTCTGGTATTTTCCAAGGAAAAAAAGCAAAGCGATTATGAGGAAAATTATGGAATTCATGGCCTTGATAAATTACCTTAGCACAAAATAAACAATAACGAGTAGGCATTGTTTTTTGGGACATTGCATTACTGGAGTAATTTAATCTCATCTCATGTCACAGATGGAGCCTGCTAAAAGCTGAGCTCAGAGCAGCTATTAGTTTTACAACTATATGTTAATGTTGAGGCCGACAGCTCAGTGGGTGGACAACGATATCGAGCAGCTCTAACAATAAATAATATTTATAGATCATAGAGCACTTTAATAGTTGTTTAAGTCAACTGAATAATTTCTTTCATGAAAATTAAATTTCATATTGAAGAAACTTTGGGTTTTTTTTTGTTTGTATATGCTGTCAATTATAGATTTTAGAGAAAAAAAAATTTGAATCTGCAAAAATCAGTATCTGCATGTCACAATACCAAATCAGTCATTTAAACTGGCCAACAAAATTGTAACCGATGCATCTCTATTGCAGACCAAAATACAACCTCAACCTGGCAACGCCATTTGGTGGCCAACGTTGCCCTCAACAGGGTGATGTGTCCTGCCACGCCGCAAATACCATTCAGTGATGGCTTGAGGAACTTGACCTGGCCTCCGGACTCCCCAGATCCCAACCCTGCATGGAACAGAGCCCCACCCTTCACTCCACGAGACCCAGACAATTCACTGCCAATGTCCTGGTACAATCTGGTGCCATCTTTGGTGATGAACAGTTATTTTTATACTGTGTTGGCAAAACACTTCTCAGAGATCAAGGATAAATTAATCATTGTAAGCAAGACTATAACAGGTTGGTTTTTTTTTTTTTTGCATATTTTTTTTCTTTGCATGTACAAGATTTTTCTGTTTTGGTTTTCTCTTGCAAAAAATTCCTCATCAGTACATAGTTCTTTCAAAGCAGTAAATAAAAACACTACCTAAATGCTGAATTGTTATTCAGCCCTACTTCCTCGATTCAGAGTGCGCACACTGTATGAATAAGTATGCAGTCAATCGAAGTGTGTGGGTTTTTTTTACCATAGCATATTGTTTTATAAGCCTGCCCAAGGTGTTCTCTGCCTTTCATTCAATATCAGTTGTGATAGGCTACAGCCCGACTTGAGCCAGCAAAAGATAAGCACTGATAATAGATGGACATTGTTGTATAAGTTACTTTAAAATTTACCGTTTTGAATTTACGGGAGAACACATGAGACAGATGTCAATTAAACCAATGCTTTGACATTCCACTGTCAATTTCAAAGAAGAGAGAGGAAAATGCTTTTCCAAGGATTTTATTTTAGTTTTCTGAGCTGGCTCATTGCCATCCAAAACCACTTTTCATTATACAGCTATAAGCAGCTCCTCCATGTCCTTTACATTTGACACTAAAGTACAAATATTCTAACTAAAAGTGTTATGAGTTCTTGTTTTTTTTTTTTTGTTTTTTTTACACTGCATATTGTAAACATTAAACTGTGCATTTAATATGGAATTGGCCCTTTTCACAGAAGATATTTTGACATGCAACAGAAGGAAAATCACAGGTGTTACCAGTAAAATTAACTGGGGCTGAATTCCATTTAGCTAATTCATCTCAACCTATCTGGTATTGTGAATATTGTTCACGGTTTTGCGATTAGGGCTTACACTTTTACAGAACAAAGCCATCTTTAATGCTAGTAGGAACAGCTGTGCCTGATGCCATCATGAGCCCATATTTAATGCACCAATACATTTAGTTTGACTGCATCTGAGCTGGCCTACAGGCGGGAAAAAAAACTGCTGGATCTTGCTGATAATGTGTTATGTTCAGCATGGTATTATTGAGACGGAACCAAATGGCAGCCCGTGAAATTTCTATGAGACAAGGATGTTTTCTGTGTTTTTAACATAGCTCAGGTTTTTTACCTTCTTGGAAATAGTCTTGTCTCAAGTCTAATGAGAAGACAAACACAGCATATTAAAGTAAAAATCTAGAACCCTTTAATTTTCACTTATTGATGAAGATTAGCTGTGGCTCTTTACTGATCTTTACTGATTAGCATCAGTCTTTAGCTGTTGCAATTAAATTTGTGAGGAGCAAGACTGTGAGAAATATGGGGTGCTGGGGGGGTTCAACCACCTGTTGGAAAAGGCCAATTTCATAACACAAATGCGTCAAATAAACATATTAAAAATTTCAAAATAGTTTTCCTGTTATTTATCTAACAAAATAGGATCTCTGTTTACAGAGGCAGAAAAATCAACAAAATTATTATGACCTCCACCACTGAAGTTAGGAGATATACTTTCACCCCTGCTTGTTTGGTTGTGTCTCTTTGGTCAATTTAGAGCTGATTAGATTTTGTTGGCAAAAGGTCAAAGGTTATAACTTCAGAAAGATTTGACATAGACTAGTATCATTTTGTAGCTGACAGCATTGGCTAGCAAAAAATTAACTTTCGGGCTTTTGAGATCACTGACAGGTCAAAACAAAAGTTTTTTTTGCCATAACTCCAGACAGAATTAATATAAAGATGTCCAACTGGTGTCATTTTGTAGCTGACAGGCTAGACATGACTAACTTGGGTTTAGGTCAAGCTCACCGACAGGTCAAAAAACACTTTTTTTTCTTTGGCAATTTCTCCTGAATTATTTGACATAGAAAGGTCCAACTAGTGCCAACTGACTACTACTGAACTTTTGGGCTTTTAACATCCAAAGGTCAAGGTCACTGAAAGGTCAAACACATTTTTTGGACATATCTCCACAAAGCATTGACATGGAGAGGTCTAATTGTGTGTGATTTTGTAACTACTCTCATGGTCCATCACATAGCCAGAACCAGCTGGCTCCGTGCTGTATGTATCATTCATCAGGCGGTACCAACCCATGCTTTTTTTCACACCAAATGACCTAAAAAAAAAATCACACTTGGTATTGCCCAAAACAAACAATACTACCACAGAAAACTGAATATGAGCTCAGATTTTTAAAAAAGCAAGGTAGAAAGAGAATTTTTTGCTGGGGGGCATATGTTGTTGGAAATTTAGCTGTGTCTGCAAAGGTTTGCACACTTTAAGTGCCATCTTTTCTAGCTGTGTCTGTTTGCCTAGATTAGTGGCCTCATCAGTGCATCCTTTCTTGCATTAATTAAAACATGGTTACTGTTCACGCATACACACACACCGATCTGTAAAACCAGGTGTGCCAGGAGTTACACGAGTGATCTCCTCAACCCCTGAGCACCGAGTCATATGTGGAACATTAACGCTGCTCAATGTAAAGTGTTAATGATGAGCTGCCGCTGAGCAGTTTAACACAACTATTGATAGGCGAGTACATTTTTGTAGTTCAATAGTCTGTGTGAAATTAGTAGGGATTACAATCCACATCATCTCTGTAAAATCCATCCTTGTTCTGGATACCGGAACATTTAAATCATTGCTTGTCACTCCATTGTCTCATATTACATGGATATATGCACAACCCTGCATTCTATTTACATTCTTTCCTAATTCAGAGACCTCTGCTAAGAAACTTACATTACAATAGTTCTAATTAGACACTCTGCAGTAAATTATTCATGATACTATCTTCATTTGTCAGCCCCTTCAGAAATAATAAAAAAATACTTAATTAACACTTTCATTAAAAGCTTTCATGAATAATGTGCAGTTGTTGCTTTTCTTCTGTCAGCCATTCGATGTAATTGTTGTAATATATGTTTGTCTAGGGGGAAGGGATTATAAAACCTACAGTTATAGCGGTATCACCTGAACACAGCACTTTGAGCATGACGGGAGGCATTATTCAGAATAAATGGATTATCTGGGAAACCAGCATAAATGACTCAATAAAACTGTTAAGCAGGCAGCCAGCCAGTGGTGGCCAACATGATTAATCGCAGGCGTTCCAAGATTGGATTTATTTTGTCTTTTATTTCTCTTTTAATGACTCGCCGCAAACACAATTCTTAATATATTGCCCATGTTTCTAGATTACCGGTGACTAATGAGGATTCAAAATGGCCGTTATCTACATTAATGTCTTTTTATTTGAAAAGTCAATGCTGCCCGGGTGCATGAGGAATATTATAGTGACAGCGATCTGTTATAAGCCTCCCAATTAAAGTGATTTTTGGAAAGCATTAAGTTAAGCTGGCATTTATACGAGGACACGGGTGTATTGTTGTATTTATAATTTTCTACCACTCTTGATATTACTCATCCAAATAACCACAGGATTTTGCTTCTCCATTTGCCAAACAGACCCACTTATCAGTATATTTACAATCCCTCCACATACATCCGAATTATGAAATGGCTCCAAGAGTATTTCACCACCTTTTTTCTCCACTGAGGATCAATGTTTTGCATTCATTGAATAAATGAAGCCATACTTGACATGTCGCTGTTATCCAAAGCGGCTTTAGCCCATGGTGGTACAGTATATTTTGGGTCAAGGGCTCTCAGAAGGCCTTGTGTTGAAGCACAAGACATAGCTCAATTTAATGAAAGAGTCCGACTCAGTAATGACCCCAGTGATTCATATATCTGTAAGGGAAATCAATCCCGCGTCAGCTAAGTGCAGAAACAGGATTTTCTTTGGCCTTAAATCTTGGCATCGGGTAATATACGATGAACTGTGCGTTACATTAAACTACAGTGGGTCACTGATGTGCAGAACAAGACAGATGAAGATCATTACGGAGCTGAAAACAGGTATGAAGACAAAACATCGACTCCAATAACGGGCTGTGGAGAGAAAGCAAAGCACAGACCCAAGGCAATGCTTTGCCAGACTGTTGTGCCACTACACTGTTGTTCTTTCCTCCTATGATTTAACACAGCTGAGCATGGCTGGATGGTACCCTAGAGAGGACTTTATTTTCATGTTTGCCAATCTTCCTCTATACCTGCCCGAGGTGGCCATAAATACACTTTTATGCCTCCCAGAGAAATGCTTAAAGAAGCAGTTTGTCCAAGTCCTGTATGGAGTCACATGGTAATATTCTTGATAGATGACGGCAGCAAAGTTTGGAAGACGCCCCAGAGGGTTTTCCAATCCCATTTGTTTAGAAGTTTTACATTTAGGGCATAATTCCTGCATGGCTGTATTTATGTGGATTTTGGACTCCTCTGCTTGAGTCTTTTGTTCCCATTGTTCTCTAATCAAACAGAGCACCATTAGTGGCTACGGTTATCTCAACAGGCACTTTGTTAAGGGATATAACATGAGGTCATCCCAAGATAGGAATTGCTCATTTTAAGAGATTTGAGCCTAGCATAGTCAGTGTATTTCTGACATTCTGTGTTTTAAATGAGCAATTTGTAAGATATGGCCTTGATTTTAGTTTAAAACATTTAAAACTTGAGATAATACTACAAACAGAATATGAGCAAACAAGGTTGACATACGATGACCTCTGTATATTGTAGTGCATTGGTCATTGCTGAAGTCATTATGCTAACCAGTTACCCTTCAGCTGTCCTTTCTTCAAATTCCATATGGTACCTCTGATCGGAGTCCTGAACAGGTCCAGAGCTGATGTCCCGCACCCTCACCCACCCACACCGCTAGCAATGCTCAGTATGAGAACCAATCCACTATCTGCTGTTATCTTTAAATTAAACTCAAACCCACCCCGATCCAAGCTGTGAGAGTTCTGTCCTTGGATCTCTCAATAGTCATAGTACCTGCTGTGTTTCTGCAGCTTTTGACGTGTCTCCTGTGGGTCTGTTTTGCCGTCTGATATCCCAAACATCTTACTTGGGCTTCTGTGATGTAGAATCCACAATGTGGTAATTTTTGTAAATAACAAGCTAATTTTACTTACTTTAATTTTTAGAAAATAATTACATTAGTAAACTAAATTTTCATTCAGGAAATCATTTTGCTGGCAAATACATTGTATTTCATTTCATTTATCTGTGTGGTTTTTGATGGCAAGCAACTGGACAACCCCCATCTCATCCTCCCCTAACGTCATAAAGGGCCCACTCAACGGTCCAGCCTTCTACTGGACATACGGGACGAGTTGGCATTAACATATGAGATAACGGAGCTTTGCAGAGAAGTTATGGCTTTTGGAAAGCTGACTTTGATTAGTTTGGAGCATCAAAGTCACTTGTTTTTGTTTAGGAAAGGATTGCATTTTTGGGTTAAAATAAGTATAATTACGTACCAAATACAGTATGTAAGTTAAAAACAAATCAATTTTAGCATTTCATCACACTTGTGATTCAAACATAATTCTCCTAAAGGAAAAAGTCCTTGATGGGGGCCTACTGTACCCGAAACCACTGATCAACTATTTCTTACTCTTTATACTACAATGTTTTAAAAAGCCCTCCAGAAATGACACTAATGTGGTTAGACAATAAGCAATAAACTAGAGCTGTAGTGAGCTGTTTGCAGGAGGCTCAGCTCCTGCTGACCAGCCATGACGAACATCACATGCAGCCGGTTTTACAGTACATAAAGACTAGTTAGTATTTAAGTCTGTCATCTGACAGGGTTAAGGGGGAACATTCAGACAAAGACGACTTCTGAACCTGCAGGACTACGGCTCATTTCAAACTGGATCAAGCCTGATATTTCCATTAGTAATGAAAGTGGTGACATATCTGTCCTGACGCCGGTTGGGTGATCCAGAGTAGAGACTGACAGTGCCGTATGGAGCCAAACGGACAAGACTGAATCAGACTGAATAAACATCCCACATGGTTACCCAGATAGACCCACTGTAACCCAGCATTTAGAGTCACATTACAGTGCCTTATGCTTTCCCAGTCAGTAACGAGATGATTGGTTGGCAGTGGCATGTCTAGTTAGCGGGACATTCTTGCGCTTGACATTTATTGTAGCTCCAGGGTCGCAAACTTGAAGCTAAACGACAAACTGAATCATTAGATATGAACGGCTGCAGCTCTGCCGTCTCTGAGGCACTGGCTTTCAGTGTTTTCATGCTGAAAACGAGTGACTAACCTCCGTTAGCTAACCGTGTCTTTGTTCTAACTGGGACATTACACGCTAAGAGGGCCGTATACTAACAATGGCCACATTAACAAGCAGATTATTTGCTGCATTTGCTTTTAATTCCAATGACTATCACAGATGGGCGTCTGCCTGTAAACTGAACCATGTGTTTTGTCTAGATCATGACAGGACGTTCATTCTCATTTACACTGAATATATTCAGCATTCACTTTTGACCCTGTTGTGTTGATTAAAACTGTAGCCTTCTGTACCAGAAAACAATTGCTGTGAAGATCTAATTGTCCATTGCTGTGATATCCCTTCATTTACACATCTACCTCCTCGTAGCAAGAATAATTACTTTAGGACTGCAGGTTTTGTAGGTACTGTATCTATGTCTCAGTTCCACTGTAGGTGGATGTTAAAGAAGAAATATTCTGCACAATGCAGAATCTCTAGTGAATCAGTGAAACGATGCTAATAGCTCATTTTCTGCTCTTGAAGCTCAAAGCAAATAGGATGCTCAATAAAAACATTGCACCGGCGCTGTCTGTTGAAAAATAAAAAAAAAAAAAAAAAAAAAAAAAGGAAAGGAAAAATCAATAGCCAGAGGACAAAGAACCTATAGCCATCACTTAATTCCGTTATCAGTGTGATTTAGGGGACAGGGATAATGTTAAATAACTGTAAATCCTTATCTTTGCCTTTGTGGGTGGTTTATGGCAGTTTCAGCAGCGGCTCAGAGACAGGATGTCCATACCTTCTACCGGATACGCGATTTATAGCTTTATTACTCTTTGTGTAAAAGAGCAGAGAAACACATAATTGAAAGGAAGAGATAGCAGCCAGCCAGTGGAGGAGTCGGAGACGAGGCGTGCAGGAACTGAGAATCATCATTGCTAGAGACGTACCACAGCGACAGTTTGATGGCTAAGGAGCAAGAACTCAGTTTTTTTGGTAAGGGGGACTGCTTTTTTTGATGAAACAAGCAAGATCCCATTTTCTGATTCATCTGCGAACGGACCAGACTAATTTCAGCATTGTAAGGCTTCAAACTGGCCCGCATGAGGAGCGTAGAGGTCACCGGGAGGGCTCGAGCAGCAGAAGTCATGAGTTTGCACTCACACTGTCACAGTCCCGCTCATATTTTTTGCCCTGGGTGACAACAAGACTATTGTTCCCCCTGATAAGGGCTCAGTGTGCGCAGTAATGGGAATTAAGCAGGGCATAAGTCACAGAGAAATTGGGTGACAGCAGATCAATATATAGTGGTGAAGCCTCGGGGACCATTAATGAAGAGGACCCCTTTGTTTGTCCACTGGTGGGGAGAGAGAGAGTGGACAGTTGGCTCTGAATTGACTGTTGAAAATACAAATACGTCGAGGTCGTGAGAGAAGGTGGTTGGTGACATGAGTTCATTAGTGTGACCCGTGTGTTTTTAAAAACAGTTGGATGTCATTATGAGGTCAAAAGCTAAACCCTGTTTTTGGTTTAATAGAGCAAATCAAACTTTTGCAGGCTGTGATGCAACCAGATGGAGCTGCAACGATTATTTCTTTAACAATCAATCTGTCAATATTATTTTTTAATTTAGGGGTTTAGTTTACCAAAAACACATACCACATTTTATTTACAGCAGGCAGCACAGATAGTCATGGGTTATGTCTCAAAGTTTTGTGAAGAGATTTGAATGTTTGCGCCACCATCTCTGTAAAATTCACTTTCATTCGACTTGGAGACAGGGTGGAGACAGAAACCTCAGAGAAGTATATCTCTATCGAAATAAACCTGACGACCTGTTTTTTTAGTTTAAATATAATATTGGTACATTGATTAACATAATAAATGCAGTGATAGGTATTTACTAAGAGCTAATTAATGTGTCATGTAATCACTTGATAACAGTCATCATGTAAACTAAAGTACTTATGCAATAGTTTCTAACAGTACTATCAACATTAGGTAATACAATAATGCCCATTAACTAACCTAACCCTAATAATGCATTTATTAACCTGAATTAGGCATTTATTAATGCTCATGGTGACTTTTATTGTACGATTAAAACATGTATCAGATGAATGACACTTAACAGTCTGTTTAAGATGTTAGTAAAGGGTTAGTTGGCACATTTATTAACTGTTAGTAAATGCTTATTACTGCACTTACTAATGATAACGTACCCTTATTGTAGCACGTGACCACTATATTATGTATGTCATGTTTCTAGTGTCATGTTTATTATTTCATTTCATGACTTGCCTACTCAGCACTGGCATTGTAGCTTTTAACATTTGGCATTTTTGTTAGCTATTTTTAAATCTATTCTGTGAATGTTAATTTGTTGTATTTCTATGCTGCATTCAATGTTGTCAAATACGCTAAACTGAATATTTGGATGAAGCCACTCTTGAATTACTATAAAAGGTCAATAACATGTCAGAAAACAGTGGAAAAAGGTGTCAGTGATGACCTCTTTAAATTACTTGTTTTGGCTAACCACGGACCAACATTCAAATTTACAGTACAATACAAGATACGCAACAAATAAAAACAGTAAATCTGAAGGGCATGAACCAGCAAATATTTGGCATTCTTAATAGAAAAACATCACATCAACGATGAGTTCATTTTCTGTCAATTACTCGACTAAAGGCTTCAGAATTACAATCAATTTGGCGATGAATCAAGAAAAAAAGGTAGCTAGTTTAGTTAGTAATGCTGCCTTCAGATCCTGTTTTTCAGTTACTATTGAGAGCGAGTGGCATTTGTTTCTGCGAACTGTGGGAAGAGTGTACAGCACGATTACAGACGCCCTGAAGCCCTACACTGGAGCTGCAAAATGGAAATGCATTAGCCTTAATCTTTACAGTGTTCAAAATGATTCGCCACAACATGTGACAACTCCAATAATACAGATGCTCCCTTAAGTTCTTAAGGCAAATGCATATTGTGGCAATCACTCTCGGCCATTCCCACTTAAATGCACACATAATTTGTTGTTGCATTGCATTATTCCTGCTCCATAACAAGGCCCCAGCTGAGTGAGCAATATGGCAATGATAACTAAAGATATTAATTAGTATATCACGATGGCGGCACATGCATTTTCACTATTAATAAATTCCAAGCCATTGGGTTGTGATTTAATTATGAATTATGTAAATGGTTGCCATGAATCATTTAGGTCTACGCATTTTATTAGCTAAATGGGCGAGCAGAATGCAACCATATCACAATGATGAGGATTTACACACTCGAGTGATGGCAGCACAAGTACAAGAATATTTAGTGACTTGATCACAGCTCCGTGTAGTCTGCTAATGGCAGAAAACATTTCCCACTGATGAATAATTGACTAAAGATGTTGTTTAATGGCTATTAAAGGGTCATGTTTACCCATAGGTGTTAGGTTTTAAGAGTTCTTTGCCGTGTCCATTAAGATTCCACCACTGCATTATGCATCATTTTAACAAAACCATTCACACCATCAATTTTACATCAACAAGGAAAAGATTTTTGATTGGATTTTCTTCATCTAAATGTTTTAGATTGCTTTATTACACGACAAACCTTACAAAGTAAAAATTCCCAACCTGAACAAGCATTTGAATATGCTAACAGGGACTCTGTGAAAAACGTTGTAATTATAATATATGTTGGCCAAAACATTCCCTGAAATAAATAGAAAATATAAAAATACAATGAATAAAGTAAAACATGATAATATAACAAGCAGTCTTGCATTGCCATCCAAAGTAATCATTAGCAAATGTATTAATAAATAAACTACATGGTTCTCTTACTGTTGTTTATGTACTGAATTCTTTCTGAATTCCAATTACTAATTACTATTAAATCAACTCACACATTTTGCAGGAAACTCAGGAAAACAATGACACCATTTGCTGTAACTTGCATGTGTTGTAATACAGTATAGCATCCATTTTAGATTTGGAGGGTGGGACCCAACTGACCCCCCCCCCCCCCACAATGTTGCCCCCATGGTTACGGACTTGTCTGGGAATATGTAATGGACGTTTTTTTACAAACTGAAATAATAATGCAATAATAATGCAGCTGCAGATTATTTTCATTGTCCTAGATTCATTATCGTTTATCTTGCCGATTACTAAATGAAGTAAATTACAATATCTCATATGGTTTTATCTGACAAAAGTCCAACAATATTAATGTTAAATCATAGACAACGAAGAAAACAGCAAAATATTCACATTTCAGAGGAGGAAACATATATTTGCCAATTGTGCTAAACAATTTTCTCTCAAAAAAGACAAAGGACTAATTGTGTCTGCTCTCTTAATGGCGGCACACATCTCATGTTTGCTCAATTCCAACAACAAAAATCTGGTCTGGTGCTTTTATTTTATTAACTGCTGTTTCCTCTTGTGGGAGAATCAATCAACAAATCCAATTTTTTCCAGGTGAAATTAAGAGTGTAGACCTCATCTTCCCTTGTCCAAACCAGAAAAAAAAGCTAAATAAAAATTGATAGAATCGATTTACATCGATTTAAAGAAATTACTGTAGCACCCCTTTGCTGTTTTTTTTTTTTTTTTTGCTCAAAAAATACAAACACAGGGCTCTAAGCTTCAATGAAATGAAATACCCCATAGCCGGCAGTATAACTAAAAATAATACCCCAAGTCTAGTGGTTGTTGCAGGCCTGGCGTGTAGCTTGTGTGCGGTGTAGCGCACCAAAATGGCGGCTCCTTCACTCTAAATGAGCTAGAAGACAAAACACACTCACAGTTCCTGGAACAGGCAGCGCGCGCGAAGCTCCTCTCCCAAGAGTGTTTAGTTGGTTGGAATCGCAGGAATCTCGTGTTACTGTCTCCTCTGGTTCACGCAGACTTGACGAGGTCTTCGGGTTGGCGAACACACAGTCCAAAAGCAAACCAGAACAGCTAGCTATCTCACTGTAGAGCTAAGCTAGGCAAGATGGCGGACCGCCTGAACATTGAACCCCTCTTCGGAATAAATCGTTCAACACAGTCCGTCCGTCAAATATAACAACTCTCAGAGTTCACGGGTTGTGTACTCACGTTATTACTCTTAAAAAACTTTGTAAATATGTGGACTACGTATTTCGACTGGTAACGTTTTTAAAAAAAAAACAACTGCACAGCAACCATTCCTAGCGTTCTCTCCTCACACCTGACCTTCAATTCACTTTTCATTGGCTCATGAAAATAAACAAGATGCAACACTTTACATTTGGATTTCTTCTCACTGTATTCAAAATAAAACATCTTTACAATATTTCCAGCATAATGAACATAGCATTTTGGAAAACGAAATACATATTTACATCATGTAAATATTTCTACACATGAACTTAACCATGAAATCCAGTGGCTATTGCAGAATATGCAACATCAAACCTCTGCATAGTTTTTAACCTTTTAAATCCTATTTATTCTATTTATACTATTTATTAATTCCAACTTATGAATCAATGAACTTCTAATTCCTATTTATGAATCAAGGAGCTTTTAATATCTAGGCCTAATTTTCCATAGGGCTACATCACCCATTAATGTAATGTTTTCTAGGAGCAGCTAAACAGCAAATCAGCCAAATTTTTCACTATTTCATGGCTTTCAGTGTAAAACGTTTGTTTTTATTTTAGTGAAATCCATATCAGGGTATTGATATCTGTTTTTTCTTTTGTTTACCACTTTTCCTCTTGTCAAGTTGATGTAGTGCCAGGAACAAGTAGAATATTTGGTTTGAAGAGGGCTGTCAAATCAAACTGTCAGGCTGCACTTTTTGATGGAGTCGTATCGCTTGCCCATCCGTCAGTCAAAGAGAAAGACTGCTGGAGTCAAAATTGAGGGCTTGAAACAGACTTACACGACATTCTTTGTCTGGGGAAGCAGAGGACACTGACGACGGCTCAACATTTGCAGGCCGTGTTTGCTAAATAATAAAGTGTGGCAGCGAAAAACAATGTGGATGTTTGTGACAAGTGCTCTGAAATTTCATGTATAGAAACAGACTCGTAAAATTTCCTGTATACTGTGAGATAAAAACAGAATGGTGCCTTATCACACAGACACACAAAGAGGGCCCACACATTTCAGAGCACATTAATCATCCCCGCACCATAAAACACTTCATCTCATACACAGTAGACTTGAGTCAGGCGAGCCTATAAAATTCAATCATCTCAACAGTGTCACACATTGTTCTGGCACACCAGAAAATTCCCCGTCCCGGGAAGCGTGTCTCTCTGCTGGATTGTTATGGTGTTTACTCACACGAGAGGCTTACCCGGAGGCGAGCTCCACACCTCAGCAGCCCAGCTGGAAGCGTCCGGGGCCCCCCCGGAGGAATACTCTACCCTCCTCATGCTGCTCGCACTCTGTCAGGAAGCAGCGGCAGGCCGGCAGTCAGAGCTGCCTGGAGATCAGTGAGCAGAGAGAACATCAGATGGCAAAGGAAGAAAAGGTTAAAGGAGGCGTCCTTTGAAAAACAGCACTTGGTCCAAATCTTCTTCTCCGTGAAGATGAATACTCACTGCAGACACTCAGAGACACCTCTGTTACACCTTCCTCTCCTTCAAACACACTGGATGTTTAGTAACTAATTAAGAGTTTGTCAGTTTTTACAAATAGTCCTATTTCTTTTATTACTTTCATAGTTGGTCATGTACCCCCTCTAGTGGATACATTTGTATCTGCACCCTCCCAAGGTCCTACTGTTAGAATTGTATAATGTAGATATATGTTCGCATGTCTCATTATTAATTCAAGTAACATTCCCAGTCTCCTCTGTATTTGTCCCAAAAAGGGTTAAAGGGGCTGGGCCTTACATAAGGCATTTGTCCATCAGTCATCCTTTCATTTTATCTGATAATGTTTAATAAATATTCAGCATTTTTTGCAATTGAATATGAGAAAATGTTGAAAATAAAGAGTAAACAACATTATCTGCACCAAGTAAGCACTCCTTCTGCCACACTTGGATTCAAAATGTTTATATTAAATTATATCAAAGTTTAATGTTGGAATAAAGAATAAATGTGCATGCAAGTTTTAGGAGTAGAGCCTAACTGTTGCTTGTAACTCCTCCGTTTGCTCTTGGATCATTTAAAGTGCAATGTAATGAAAGCTCAAGAGATGTATGTGACTCTGAGTTTGTATGTGGGGGTGTGTGAAGATTTTGGGCTCACTTATGCATTTTAAAAGGTCGTTTGTTGGCTAGACATAAAGGTTTGGCATTTCTGCACCACCATAAAAAACATCACTGCTACATGGTGCCATTGTTTGTCTGGCACAATTATACCTCGAATTCTGCTCAGTCATTTCAGTTAAAGGTCGTACACCATGTGTTTTACTGTAAGAAACTATAGTAACACATTTGTCAGAATAGTCCAAAAGATTTTATTCCATCATATAAGCAGGGCTCATCGCTTTGACAACACTGCCTCTCTCTGTATGAACGCTCACATTGCACATCCTGACCTACAACTTTACGGTGCCTCTGTCCCATGTTTTATCTACAATGCCTGTTTATTAACCTCATCAATTCATTGTGTGATGTTTTGGGTTACAGAGATATAATAGGCAGCAGTACCACAGTATCTCTTATACTTAGATAACACAGTCCTGTTATTCAGGACAGGGATGACGGGGACAGAAACCCTCCTCCCACATTTCATCCACAGATTCTAGACAAGTGCATCTCATGCATGTGATCTAAGTGCAGACTTTCAGCTTTAATTTAAAAGGTGGCACAAAAATGTGGCATTTACCTCATAGGAATTACGACCATTTTATACGGTCAGTTAGTGTTTCCGCTCTTGTTTTGAAACCCCTGTGTCTATTCCCCACTTCTAGTCTTGTCCCTCAGGTGTGTTTGATTACTCCCTCTCCCTAATGTGTCCCACCTGTGTCCAATTGTCTACCTCTCCCTTGTGTATTTAACCCCTGTGTTCCTTTCCTCCTGTGCCAGATTGTCTCGTCTTGTTAGTGAGCAGTCCAGTGTATCTTCCTTGTGAGTCTCCTTGTGTTCGATCATTGTTCTGTGTTCCTTTTACTGAGTTTGCCTGATCCTTGTCTGTACCTTTACATAGTTTGAATTCCCGGTTTGACCTTTGTTATTAAAACAACTACTGATTTAGAAAGCCCCCTGTGTGACTCTGTACAATTGGATGCTTGGTTTCCCGAACTCAAATACTTTGAATATCTTAAAACACTTTTGGGAACCTTATTCAAAAATTAAACCATCATATGTTATATATTAATTACAAATGAAGTGAAATATTTCGAAGCTTTTTAAAAATCATTTTTATCATCATAGCTTTTACAGTTCCAATTAAATATTTTAATATTTTGAGATTTGTGCTTTTTTTTTAGGTGCACGTCATGACCATTAAAATTAACTCTAGAATATATTAAATGTTCAGTTTCTTACACAACTGAAATATCACGATATTGTTTTGAGATGCTTTTTACTGTTTTAATCTTTATTTGGTATACATGTAATCTGCTGTGACTGGGAACAATATTAGATGTTGCACAATGTAATTTGCAATATTATACATCTGTAGTGAGAATAATACAATGTAATATAGCCTAATTTAGCCTATGCAATAATAAAAGTAGCTTAATGAATATGAACATTCTGCACTTAATGTAGGCTGCTTTAAATTTTGCTGCTAATATTTTTGCACACCATTTTTAATGCATTTTGCCCTACAGTGACTCTATAACGTGAGACTTTATGTCCTGTAGACACTCTGTTATCTCTGATTTCGTCCTATATCTCCTATGGGAATGTAGCGGTTAATTACACCAGTGGGCGGCTGTTTTCTAGACCTATGGCGGAAGCTGCTGCGGGTCATATGACCCCGTTACTTCAACAGTTGTTTTTAAGCTCTGGGTAATCAGGACTCTCGCCATTCGTAACCCACATACCTCAGAGACTGTTCTGGTAAGTTCGGGAATTTCAACGATTTGCGGCTGCATGCATGTGTCGTTCCGTGGCTGAATGTTCGGATCCGTGTCGCTGTAATGTTTGTGTCAGGTGCACACACTGGACATCTTCCACCGCCTCAACTTCGCTGCCGTTCGCCGCACTTTTTCTTTGCCATATTTTCGTTTCCCAGTTGAAGCCACAAAGCAGTCACATAACGGCAGCCAGAATCCACCTACTTATGCGAGTGCGACAGGGGTGCCTCGCCCTTCGCGCTGCTAATCCACGGCGGCGCTGCGCGTCTTCTCGCGGTATTACGGTGCGCGCAGCGGCCGATGCGGAAGCGCTCGGAGCGGCACGGGCACGCGGCGCTGTCATTGATAAACCAACATGTCTTTTCGCGATATTTCCAAAGAAGCTCTGGTTGGATCCATCACTCTGGGAGTCGTTTTTGTCGCGGGTTACTTCTTTGGTAAGCCTTCAAAAAAATCAGAGGCGTTAAAACGTCGCTATGACACCGAAACAACCGGACTGAATGCGCGTGTAGGATGAACTCATGGAGGAGTGTGACGTCACGATGATTCAAACGCCGAAAGGCTGAAAATATTTAACATTGACAGAAAATATAAGAAAGCTTAACTGTTTTTAAACGAAATAACTTATCCATATTCAATTTTTTTGAGATGCAATAGTGAAATTGACTGGACTTGACGTAATTATTTGCCTGGTTGAGTCTAAAATAAGAATAAATTAATGTAAAAGTTACAAAAGAAATGGTAATTGTTTTCTTAAATAACATTTTTGTTGTTGTTTACAAAAACCCCCCATCTAAACACATAATAATGAGGCAAAATTACAGTGGTGTGAATAGTTGCAGTAAAGTCAGTAATGTACTGCACACCAAACTGATATCTGGTGTTTCTCTGCATTAATATAGAAATATTATAACATATACAGTAAGTTACAATTCACATAGTAGCGTTTTATCATATTGACTGACGTGTTGAGGTAATGTTAATTGTTCTCCTGTTCTTAAATCTTTTTCCAATTTCCACCACGTGCTTCTCCTTTGTCTCACCTATCAGCTATCAAAGTGTTCAGCGCTATAAGGACAGGTGCTGCTCATATTTTAATCATTTCCACCTTTTACACTTGAAATATTCTGCTTTTCGTAGTTTTTTTTTAATCAAATACATATATATTTATGTATTATAAGTAGATTGCAGTTTAGCAAACATGCTGCCACAGTTACATTTCAAATTCAATTGTAACTTGATTTTTAATTTCTGTTTTTAGCAGTTTCATTTCAGCAATCAGCATCCACACACATGTTCGTGGAAAAAATGCAATTTGTTTCAATTAAAAGTTAAAGTACTGCAAGTGAATAATCGAGGAGTTTAGAGGAATGAATACTGCATGTAGTGTGTCATGGTGCTGCCTTTTACTTCAGCTATGATTACATGATGCACCAATTACCTATTAAATCCTGTACATTACTGGGTTATTACACAATAGAAGAACACTCACTGAATGCTGAACTACAAAGTTGGCCACTGTGCTATCAATCCTATTAATCTGAGGCAAAGTAACACCCAGTACAGTGCCACGCAGTATAAGGCTCTGACCTTGCCACGGGTTTTTTTGCATGCACTCTGCTGGAATGTGGCCTGTCACAATAGAAATGCAGGAAATCTCTAGTCAATGAATGAAGTAGGACACCATTTGTTGCATAACACCGACAAGGTTACGTCACAGCAGCAAATACGTGATTAAATGTTCTGGACAGACGTGTACAGGGAGATTTACATCCTTATTAGAACATTATAGTACTGGAATATCTGTATATAAACGTAGATTTTTTGTTTATATATCAACTATTTCAGTGTCTACCTGCTTGTAAAAATCTGCTTGCCCTGCACTAATACCAGATCAGCCACAAAGTGCTGCTGTATTATATATTATGCTTCACACATGGGAAATGTTAATAACCTGTTACGAAACTACATCTACATCTACATTAATTTAAGATATTCCAACTGAATTAACGTTTGTTTTTTCTTGGCACGATTTCTTTTGCATCCCTCGTTCTACCGGCTCATTACAATCAAAACAAAGCCACCATTGTCCTGATGTGACACGAGCAACAGCTTTAGGCAAGGCAAAGCAGGTTTATTTGTGCAGCACATTTCAACAACAAAGCTATTCAAAGTGCTTAACAAACTATTTAAAAAATATTTAAAAGAGGGGAAAGCACTAAAAACAATCCATAAAAACATCACAAAATGACATAAAAATGTTTTCAATAATAAAAGAAAATATATAGAAAATGAAATATATAAGAACTAGAGTAAAAGTTACAGTGCAGTGACCTTCAGTCTGGATTTAAAAGAACTTAGATTTGTAGCTGATTGGCAGGTCTCTGGTAGTTCGTTCCAGATGTGTGGGGCATAAAAGGTGGACTCTGCCTCTCTCTGTTTAGTACAGTGTAACAAACCAGGATTATCAGTAGGGACACTTGAATTTATCACATTGCTTTTCAAATGTCAAGTTTTTACCCGTATCTATTTCTACACCTGGATCCGTTGCTGCAATAACTGTATCTCTCCTTTAAGATCATTTAAACAAATAATCGCTGTACATTAACAACTCCAGACTGTGTTTTTCAGAAGAATTTATAAGATGGATGGTAGGTCCATGACCTCATCATGCTCTTAAGACACCTGAGTAATTGTTTTTGCTGCTTCCTGTTTGGCCACAGGTAAAAAGAAACCATCCAGAATGAGCATCTTTAAGAGTCACTGCAAAGACAACCCGCTGCTGCAGTATATCCTCAATCACTCCATGAGGGAGCACCCGGTCCTGAAAAGCCTCCGATTGGTAAGGATGCCTGCCCCCACCCCCGCCCCGTGGGACCATTAAGCACTCAAATGTCATAATTGTGTTTTACAATATGGTTTTCACCTGCTGCTTTCAGAGGACAATGGAAGACTCGTGGAACGTCATGATGGTCGCCTGTGAGCAGTCGCAGTTCATGGCCAATCTGGCAAGATTAATAAAAGCCAAGAGGGTAATAGAGATCGGTAAGAGCCTTTTACTTCGATTCATATCCGCTCTAAATCTTTTACTCGCTCCTCCGCAGGCTCACAAGTAACCTAAGAGAAAATTGGTTTTGTGTAGGAGCTTGCATTATCAGGTTCGGGAAACCGAGGACCCAATTGTACAGAGTCACACAGGGAGCTTTCTAAATCAGTAGTCGTTTTAATAACAACGTTCAAACCGGGAATTCAAATTATGCAGAGGTACAAACAAGGATTAGGCAAACTCAGTAATCGGAACACGGAATAAAGATCGGACACAAGGAGACTTACACGGAACATACGCTGGACTGCTCACTAGAAAGACAAGACAATCTGGCCCAGGAGGAAGGGAACACAGGAGTTAAATACACGAGGGAGAGGTAAACAATTGGACACAGGTGAGACACATTACGGAGAGGGAGTAATCGAACACCCCTGAGGGACAAGACTTGACAGGACATGGGGAATAAGACCCAAGCAAAACTTCCAACGTAAGACCGGAAACACTGATTGACCCTGACATGCATGTGTCTGTGCTGCAAGTCAAAGCAACTTTATTCAAACACAGAGGCGAGCAGACGGCTGAGAACATAATTACAATAACATTCAAAGCAATGAGCTTTAAACTGCAGTTCTGCTTGCACCTCAACCTGTTTTTCTACAAAGTCAATGATAACAATAAATGATTTTTAAATTTTAATTTTAATGATTTTTTTTAAAGACTGTGCAGCTTTTCTTTCACAGTCCACACGTTATGGTTTCTGTGGAAACTGACTTAGTGAGAATTATGGAGGCTGCACATTGCCAGTTGAATTCTAATGTAACTGGTCTGGGTTCTTTTGCTTTATGTTACTTTTGGGTGTGTATATAATAAAATAAGCCTTAATCCTTTAATGGAAGAGCACCGTTGCCAACTTAAGTGCTTGCTCCAGGGCAGATGTTGACTCGCTGTAAATGAACAAACAATAACAAACAAACACAAGCCATCGAAAACATACCTCCAACTTCATTGATGGAGGCAGTAACCACAGAATTAGGAGGTAAACTGTCAGCGATGTGATTAGTGGCAGCAGAGTCATTAATAAACTGTATATAAACAGTGTATACCAAACACATGATAAAATAATGATACTTAGAAATATTAAGTATAACTTAGGATAGAATATATTCACATAATGGTGTCTAATGACAATATATACATAAATGCACTTCACCTGAATTGCTTTTGCGTTCGTCTTTTTACTTGTGTTCATGTAAACACGATGCCTGTGCAGAAGCAGGAGGCTACATGATGTTATTAAAGGCGTCCATTTTGGCTCTTCTGTTGCCGTCAGCCATGCTGATTTGAGTGCCCTCTCGCCGCAGGAGTGTACACAGGCTACAACACGCTGAGCATGGCGCTGGCCTTGCCCGACGACGGCATTTTGGTGGCATGCGACATCAGTAAAGAGTACACCGACATTGGCAAACCCTTCTGGAAAGAGGTTTCACTCACATCAATGTTTTATTATTATTATTATTATTAATAATCAAACACTATATCCTCATGGTGTTTCTTATATAATCTGTAATGCTATTTTATTGTTCCCATAGTGCAAAATAGCAGTAAACAGAACATCTGTTCTGTTTTAAAGCACTGATCTTTCTGTAAACTTTGGCCCAGCTGTGTCCAGGCTGATATCACTGTGTCTTACATCATCATAATCCAGAAAATAGGGTACAGCTCAGTAGGGACACACTATATTCATTGGACTGATAATTGGAAATTTTATATTGCTTATTTTCACCTGATAATGAAATTAGAACTAATAGCAACAGCAAAAGAAATTGCTCTCATAAATGTGGCGTCTCCAGCCGGATACAGTAGCTGCCAGTGTGCAGAAAAGAAGAAGGAGGAGGAGGAGGTGATATGCAGCCCTGCTGTGGTCTCACTCTAGAGAACCAAATATGACGTAACCACAAGGAGTGGATTATCAGTTAGCGGTGTCTTTTAAAGAAAAAATACATCTGATGTGTCCCTTAAAACCAAGTTATTGTAAACTGTAACCTGTGTGCATGATGATTTATGACCTGCTCCAAAATATCATGTATATTGTGTTCTCAGGTCATTGATCAGCCACTTTCTTACTTCGTAAAATAATCCTGCTCCTTTTTGTTTACAGGCGGGAGTCGAGCAAAAAATTGATCTGCGCATACAGCCAGCATTACAAACTCTAGGTACAGTGGATCTATGTCAGAATTCTATATTCATTTCACATAAAATGAATTATTTCAAGCCTTTTTATCTTAATTTGATGATTATTGCTTATGCACTTAAAGTGAAATATTCTAATATTTTGAGCTGTAGGCCATAATTATACGAATTAAAATAGTAAAATGTTTGAAACATTTTAGTTTATGTGTAATAAGTCTTGATTATATTAGATGTACACTTTCTTGAACT
>KV751339.1:2683403-2695007 GCA_001698575.1 Mola mola
CAAGTTGTTAAATTAATCATCTTTAGCCAGTGCTGTCAGCTACAGAATGACACCAGTTGGACCTTTCTGGATCAATTATTTCGGAAGTTATGGCCAAAAAACATGCAATTTTTTCCATTTAGTGACTTTAACATGTGGCCACCAAAATCTAATTAGCTATAGGTTGAGCCAAGATACACCTTTAGTGAAATATTTAATCGAAATCAGTCAAGTCGTTTTTGTGTAATCTTGCTAATAGTCAAACAAACGGACATGGTTGAAAGCTTAAAACCTGATGAAAAGTCATAGACATACATCTAACCTTAATTTACCTCTTCGCTCCGCCTTCTTTCCCTCAGATGAACTCATGTCTGCTGGCCAGGCTGAAACGTTCGACTTCGTCTTCATTGACGCAGACAAAGTTAACTACGACAACTACTTTGAGAAGTCGCTCCTCCTGTTGAGGAAAGGGGGGATCATCGCCATCGACAACGTAAGTTCTTTGGCACGACGCAGTTTGGTTCCGGCTTTGTGCGGTTGGATTTCAGCCGGCTGAACATCGTTGAATTTGTGGCCCGGTAGGTGCTGTGGGGTGGGCAGGTGTTGAATCCCTCCCCCGATGACCTGGACACCGTGGCTATCGACAAGCTGAACAAGAAGCTGCACCGGGACACTCGAGTCAGCCTGAGCATGCTCACAGTGGGAGACGGGCTCACGCTGGCCATCAAACTCTAGAACAAAAACAGTGTGTAGACTCTGAAAGGGACAGCTTGGTTGGTACACTTCCTAAAGTTAGAGCATTGCCACAGCTTGATGTGGAAATCACGGGACACTAGTTTTTTAATCATTTCGATTTCAATCACTTCAGTCTGCTAATGTAACGGTAAAGTAACAATTCAAAGTGGAATAACAATATTTGAATAAAATAACAAAATGTGTTTTTTGTGCACAATTACTTAACTGGTTTCATTCATGCTACTTATGTACAAACTGCATTGCAAACAGAGTTCAGATGTTGTGTAGAATGAAAAAAATTCAGTGATTTGCAGATCTTTTCAACCTTATATTCAAATGAATGCCGCACAAAGACAAGATGTTTACTAACTGGTTAACTTTATTGTTTTTTGGGAAATGTGCACACCCACTGACATTGACATTCCAAAAAGTTGGAACAGGACCTTTTTTACCACTGTGTTACATCGCCTTTTCTTCTAACGACAAGCACAGGCTGGGCCAATAAACATGATCCTGATTCTGATGTTGTTGAGAAATGACTTTGGCTTTGAATGGTAGTCTTAACTTGCTGTACATTTGTAGCTGCAGCGACTTCCTGTGTTAACTGATGGTGGTTTTCTGAAGTGTTTCCGAGCCGTCGTTGTAATATCCATCACAGAACGATGCCAGTTTTAAAGCGGTGCCGTCTGAGGGGTCGAAGGTCATCGGTATTCAATGATGGTTTCCAGAGTTGCATGCAGAGATTTCTCCAGATTCTCTTAATCCTTGGATGATTTTATGGGCTGTAGATGGTAAAATCTCCTGCAGTTGCACGTTGAGAAACATCGTTCGTGAACTGTTGGGACTATTTGCCGTCACGGTCTTTCAGAAAATGAAGAACCTCGCGTCATCGTTACTTATGAACGATTGACGCTTTAAGGAGTCTCCTTTTATATGCAATCATGATACGATCACCTGCTACCAATTGGCCTACTGACCTGTGGAATGTTGCAGCTGTTTTCTGAACATTTCACCACTTTCTCAGTCTTTTCTTTCTCCTATGCCAAATTTTTTAATATGTGGATGGATTAATTTCGTATGTTTACTCAAGTATGGTACTTCGGTTTAGTACTTGTACTGTATTTGCATTTGTTGCTACTTTAAAAATTCCACTCATCACATTTTTTGAAGGAAAATTGTACATTTACTCAATTTATTTAATATCAGACACTTTAAGACCTTTACTCAGGTGATATTCGTATGGTTGGCCTTCATTTCTACCCAAGAAATTTTAAAATATATCTTCCCCTTGACTCAAGTAAGAGTTTTGTGTACTTTCTACAACACAGATGATGGTTGATTTCAGGACTTTATTGCAAAGGTTTCAACCCATGACAGCACACAAAAAAATCACTTCCTGATTAGTTTCACAGTCCTCAAAAACTGGAGGAAAAGTGGGTGATTCACTCATATTCACACTCACCAAGGAAAAGAAAGCCCATTAAGCATTGTCGTGCTACCTACAAGCAGGTTCTGCAGGTAGCGGAGGTGGCAAAAACTCATCACACGGCACAATTAAGCCTCTAGAACGATAAGTGAAGAACAGCCCGGTGGCGTTCGATCTTGATGTTTCATTGGAGTATTTCCAACAGGCAGAACATCACCACCAAAATATACATACAATGTGCAAATACAAGGAGAAAGAGCTTAAATCATATTCTACTGTGCAAAATTACAGCTCTGATTTACATTCTACATCATTTTGTCACACGGCAAAACACCAGGGTGTAGTTTTCTGGAACCCTTCTTGGACACATTGCACCCAGAGGGGAAATTTTAAATGTAATTATCACGTATGGAAGATAAGTTGGCAGAGGGAGTGAGAGTCACAAATGCGTGTGATTGAAAGATAACTAGTTATTTTGAGGAAAGGTTTCCATCTTAGCAGTGTTAGAGAACTCGGCTCCTTTTTTTATTTGTTTTGGCCTCGTCCCTTTTTAAAATATCTACTAGTGACCGGAGAGAAACTACTTGGGGTCAGACTCAGCTGTTCTTCCTGTTCGTCTGAAGCGGCACAACGGGTCTTCATGCCTCCAGCTCCAGGCCCAGGCCAAGCTTGTGGCCACCAGCGTTGATGTTCTTCCCATCCACCAGTGCAGACAGGGTTAGTTTCATACCTGATAAACAACAAATGTAGTCATTTTTAAGATCCTGAATATGAGGTTCACTGTGTTTGCAGGTGTGTGTAAGGTAAAAGATGGGTCTTACCAGGCCGCAGGGTCTGGGTGTAACCAACTCCGACCAAGCTTGCATTGTTCACCTTAGCCTGGAGACAAAGTATTAATACATCAGTTATTCACTTGATCCTGAACAAAACTAATGTGTCCCAATCACTTATTTGTGGCCCATCAGCTCACTACCAGCCAAGTTCCACTGACATCTTGAGATTTTTTTTCTAAATGCCTGCTGGAAAACAGGGACGCAAAACATAAATTCATTGCAGGAGTTTAGAATCAGAAACTTACGGATATGGAGGCACTGGAGTCTAACTGGTATTTGGCAGCGATTCCGAAGCGGGTGCCGTTGTTGCCTGCCGTCCAGGCGAGATTCACGGCGGTCTCCAGCTGGTCGTTTACCTTCTGGTAAATGGATCCACCAAACTCTGAACCATCGTTCCTGAGAGAGAGAGAGAGAAAAACATATAAACAAAAAACAAAAAAAAAACAGTTTGAACTAACAATGATTAACGAGTTCTTCACTTATTTGTGCTATTCTCTGGTTGGGTCAAAAATGTGCTAATTGAAAACGTACATGTTGGTGTGGAGCTGGAAGTCTCCGGTCTTGTAGCCGACTGCAAAGTTGCTGCGGGTCATTTTGGATTTGGCTGTGTCAAAGCTCATCTGGTAGCCAGCCAGCCAGCCCTCATAACCGGCCACTGCCGCTCCGTGGATGGTAGGACCAGCGAAATCTAAATCTACATCAATGCCCGCATTGAGGTATTCCCTTTTATAAGCCGTCTTGACTTTGCCACTCTTCTTGCTGTGAACGTTTTATCAAGAACAGGAAAGTTGGCAGGGTGCGCTCTATATTTCTGGTCAAGATTTTACAAAACCCGTTAACAGCAGCTCACCCAGTATTTGGTGAAAATGTAGTTTCAAAGGTGAGTTTCAGCCCTTTGGTGATCTATGGACAATCAAGGCATAAGTCACGCTTAATGAAGAACTGTTTCATTAGCAAAATGCGCAGTAATATTGTGGAGTTTTCAATCTACCTGATCCTCTACACAGATTTCCGTTCCCAAGGTGTTTTCTGTGGTCCACTTCTCTGTGAACGTCAGCCCGTACTCGGCCAACTTGTACTTGGTATCCAGGGATCCCGTGACCTTGCTGGTGTCGATGTTGGATGAGCCCGAGGTTTTAAACTCCTGGATGGGACCAAGTTTATTGAGAGGGATCCCTTAGATTTAGTCATGAAAGAACTGTGACCAAGATATGTACAGAAATTTATATCCGAGACAACACAAAATTGGCTGACAATCCCATCTTAATGCACCAAAGCATATTTATAGGAACTTCTAGACTCACCACTCCACTGGACGACTTTGTCTTCACATCAAGCTTCACCAGTCCAAAACCTGCAAAGACAACGACAGTGAGCAGCTACACTCCAGGCTTTTTACACAGCCGGCCTATCCTCCAAAGGGCAAAAGTACACACTTATAAAACTGCCTTTTATCTTGCTTCCAGTTACCATATCCCTTATTGAAGATGTCCTTTGCTGATTTTCCCAGGTCCGCATACACTGGAGGAACTGCCATTTTGCCTGTCACACACAAAAAAAAAAACATTCCAGAAACTGTACAATGGAGCAAGTTTACAGAAAAGGGAGGAAAACATGCATCAGTAAACTTGTGAAACCCTGAGAGGAAGAGAAAGTTTATGGAGAACTACAACTTGCGTTTTTTTGACAGGATTTACTTCAAATGTACAACTTTGGGGAAGATAATAGTAGAAAGAACTGTATTCATGGCAGTGGACTCATGTGTGCTTATCCTTGTGGATAGCTAAGAGCGCTGTCACGTCCCATCAGGGTCAAGGTGACACCGGATGACTGGCCTGGAAGAATCTGCCTTTCTTCACCAGCACCGGTGTGATCCCCAGCGGATATAAACATTCAAGCAGCTGTTTGACAATTAAACGCCATAAATTGGGGGGATAATATCGATGGAAATTAAAGGGACTCTCTCTGTATTAGCTGCATTCGCCGGTGATAGAGGACAGTGCAGTCACGGCTCCCGGTTCCGGTACTTCGGCGGAACATAAGGCGGTGGAAGGGGGCGTATTGTGGCTGGCAAATGAGACATGTTGTAACCGTTTTACTGACAATTCCAACTAAATACAACACGAACAACGCAGACAATTACGCGACCGACTACTTACCGAGTGTTACGGTTGCCGGTGACGCAGTCGTCAATTTGGGGGACGCGTAGAAGCGACAAGAAGAGCAGCGGAGCCGCTGTAGGACAATATGGAGGCGACCTGACCTCGGTGCCGCAGCAGGACCCGAAATGTAGCTGTTTGCTTTGTGCCTGTCCGAAATCCAAACGCAGGTGTAGTTTTACAGTCCCGGGGGGATTAAATAAGTATTTTCATGTGATTGAGCAGCATCCGATCCAATTCTTGTCTTTTGCGAAAGACATTATTTGTCATGTATGTGTGTTGCCATCACACCGGCACGTGGAGGACGTCAAAATCACCATGGTAACCAGACGACATAGTCATGCTCTACGTGCAGCGTGGTTAACACACGCACGGACATGATAATGTCAGGTAAGTGTACAAATAGTGCATGTCCAAAAACTTTAATTTCCTGCTTTTTGATCCACTAAGTGATCATTTAATATGTTTTGGTCGTATTACATGTAAACTAAAATGCTTCAAGAATGTTACAGTTTATTTATACCAGTATTATGGGCTACAGCTAAAAAAAAAAGGAATAAACGTATACAATGTTTCACGTGATGTGTAATGAATATAAAATATATGAAAGTTTGATTTTAATTAAATTGGTGGGGGGGATGAATACACTTTTCCACGAGATTCCACTTATTTGAGACGCACTGACAAACAATTCATGTCAAACCTATGTTGCGTGTATGCCACATTGAGCAGCTGTAATATAGCTTTGGTATTTTTTTTTTATCATTTTGATGTCACAATAATTCAGGTACTCTCAAATTTAGTTGGATTAGATTAGAAATTTAGAGTTAGATATGGTTGTTATGTATTTTAAATTCTATGTACATAAAATAAACTTAATTTCGTGAAATGATAAATAGTTGGGTTTTACAGTGTGTAATCCCAGAGGAAACATGCATTATATTCTTACTAACATAACATTGAATTACTAGTATTTGTCCTCTCAACATCCAAGTTTTGCTACTGGTTCAATAGTTCAGTATACTTTATGTTTTGACAACTTTAAAAGTGATCATCTCCCATACTCATGTATCTATGTGGAACAGTATAGTGTGGTTGTGTGGCGCATGGGAAGAAATAAAACTATATTTCCAGTCTTGGATTTCAGCTCTTTAATGACAGAAATGACTGAAAGAGGCATGACACAGATAAGGTGGCTTTGCAAGAGCACTGATGACTGTAAACTAAGTGGTAGAAAATGGATGGATGGATGGATGGATGGATGTTTATGACATGCTGCAGTGACCAAATCAATAATGACATCTGGCAGGTTCCACTCATTGAAATGTTAAGAGGCTAATCTGAAATCAACTATACACTTAAAAAGCACATTGTGTTTTAAACACATACATAGCTAAGAGCAACTGTAAACATATTTTTTTTCCATGTGCATGTTGCTGTAACACTAATATGAATTATAAAAATATCTATTGACATTTACAAAATAAATAGAAACAAATACAAACGTAAGTTGGTTTTTTTTCCTCAACAATAATTACTACAGAATAATGTCAGACAGTATCAGGGCAAGCCCCAAATCCATTCAGGACTGGTCATTTGCATTCTATAAAGTTTTCAAAACAACTACGAACCGTCCAACAGGAAACATGAGGAAAATGGGACGTTCATACAGATACACACTCGCTGATTGGCAAATGGAATCATATTTAAGACAGCTGGAATAATGTCATGATTTTGACTGATAATAGTGTTTCCTTGAGTGTATCTTCTTTAGGTCTGGTAAAGGAAAAAGGCAGAGCTGTGTGAGCAAATAGCAACAATGATCTGTTGTACTTTTCTCCATGTCACAATTCATGAACGTGTGGTAACGCTTCCAGAATGTAAGCACAATCTCAAGGAATGAAAAAGGACTTTTTAACAATGCCATTTTTTTTCCCCCACAAAAATAATTTACAAAAAGTAGATCTTTACATATTGCTTGAACGGTGGTCCACGGTGGCGTTTTGATTAATTACACTGTGGGAGACGGGGCAAAACTTTCAATCTGGACTCAAATCTTGAAATTGTCAGGTATTGTAACTCCGTAAAAAGCAGCAAACTGGAAACTGCAGTGAACAAATACACATGGTTGCCCCAATTTTTGATGTTGCTTCCTGCTTTGTGTGCTAATTACAGCCAAACCATTATGCAACGTTTGGGGCTGATACCAATACTGATATCAGGGAGTAAAAAAGGTCCAATATCAATATATTGGCCGATATAAGCAATTCTTTTTTTTGTGCAATGATCCCTCGAATTAGGTTATCAAACATTTATAACAAAGAAATGCAGATAGGCAAATTATTTTACAGATTAACATTAAATTTTTAGTGTCTTAAATGACATCAGTGCTCTGAAACAGTAACCTTCACAGAAATAATAATTAGATATCACACCAAGCATCTTTTTCTGCATTGTAATCCTTAAAACCAAAAATGTCCTCTATTGGCGTCTATTTTAAATCTATCTCAATATATCCGTGACAGGCCAATATCAGCTCAAACATTCAGAGAAAGTAAGGTTATTTTTTTAAGCAGTGAGTGGCTGAATAAAGCAGTTCATGTAACATAAAAACAGGAAAAATAAAAAAGTGAAAAATGAGACATATCGTTGCCGCGTTTACAAGCGGCTGGGTTTTGTGCATTTTATTTGATCCGTTTTAGAAGCGGTTGTGGTTTGAAGCAGTCCCAAAATACAAGAAGAAGATATGGCTCTGTGTATCCCCTCAGGCCTTGGTGCTGACTGGATCACATCAGTCGTCTTTGTAGATGAAGATATCACCGTTCCGATTGGCAACTTGACAAAACGGACACAGAAACAGCGCGGGCTGAAAAGTGCAACGCCAGTGCCGCTCGTTATCCAATCAGCCTCCTCACCACAGCAGGTCTAGAGAAGGGCCAGCAGTACTCGTTGGGGACGGGCCCGTTGACGTTGCACTCGAAGAAAGAGAACATGGGGAACCAGATGCGCGCTCGTCGACTCTGCTGGTAGGCCCGGGTGTTGGCCAGAGTGTGGTAGTACAGGAAGAGTCTGGTGGTGATGTAGAATGCTATGAACACGTCAATGGAGTAGTGCTCGTGCGCAGCCAGGATGAAGAAGATGCCGAAGAGATTCAGGACCCATGACAAGGTGTGAATGAAGTTCCAGCTTCGTGAAGTATCTGTTTTTTGAAATGAGAAGAAATTATAGCAAATTAGTTGGGTTTTTTTGTTATCAGTTGAGTGTTGCAACACAATTCAGACATCTATGATTGTCAACTTCTATATCGATCAGTGTCTTTTTAGGTTGTAATACCAGTGAAAGGCACTAGATGGCAACAAAGCGCAGCTAACTGATTTCCTCATGACACATTACTTTAACCCTCTGATGTCACAACTTGTGCTAAACGCTCATATTTCTCCTGATTTTTATGAATGCATGTAGACAAAATCTGGCAACCACGGTGATATGTTAAAAGGAAGTTTGTGCAAGTCTACAGAAAGTCACATCAGAGCTGGTATTTCATGTTTAAATGAATTGTTGAAACACAAAATATTAAAAACATGATTTTTTTTTTTTTAATGAAATTAAGTTTTTTGGAGAACACAAAGAGGAGAATAAGTTATGTTTAGAACGTCATGTCATTTTAAGAATTCCTGTTATCAGTGGTTACTGAGTGGAAATGTCAGATTATCTTTCAGGAGCTCTTGACGCCAAAGTTAAATTAAAGGTCTATTTTTCCTCTTGCGTGTAGCACTATTTGTCCATCTACATGGTTTTGGTGTGAGTTGTCAAGTTTCTGTTCCTCCATGAAACTGCTGACTGCAAGGTTGATGGACTATCTTGAGTAACTTGGGTCACGATTACTGGAAAGAGAGGCCACAAGAAGTGCCATCTTCTTTCATCCTACTATAGACATCTCCACAACACAACAATCTAGACGGATAAATAGCACCACAGGCAAGAAGAGAAAACATGTATTTTTGATTTTGGAGTCCCTTTAAGTGGTTTAACTGATTGTGAAACGTTAGAAAACTGGCTGCCAAGCCACTTACACTCCGTGACAAAGAAGTTGAGCATGGTGAGAACCACGGTGTGGCCACTGAACATGTAGTCGCCACATGTGTGCACTCCGGTCAGGGTCATGCCGAAGCCGCTCCAGATGGCCACAGCTCGCTGCAGTTTGGCCCACATGTCACCGTACATCTAGAGGGGGAGAGGCAGTCGGACAATCAGTGCTGTTATCTTCCAGAATAGGACGTACAAACACACACACAGAAAACACAATGCTTGATGTGTTACCTTTCCTGAGCATTGCAGGTGCTGTCCCGGCACAGACAGGGAGGTGACGAACATGGTGATGCAGCGCAGCATGAACACGGTCCCCATTAGGCTGCACATGCGCCGCAAAAGGATGGACCTGTGCGTCAGGAGAAAGGGTCAATGTGAGACATTCACGTTATCCTGGCGCATAATCCCTGCAGTCACACATCTGCACTGTGGTGAAAAACTCTACCTGTGCTTATGCAGCAGCAGAACCAGCAGCCAGATGTTACAGAGGATCACTCCACAGGCTTCTGCCATGGCAAAGGCCCATGGTATTCTAGGCACGCTATGGAAAAGAGATCAGTTTTCCATTAAGAGTTTTGCTGGCGGCATCTTTTAGGTCACTTATTTGCAGAAATATTCCCACAAACAATTTCCGGAGTGTTTGACGTTCATGTTCAAAGCTTCGAACATGAAGACCAGTGTTTTCTGTGCGGTCCCAATAAACAAAAACACTCCACGAAAAAGGGCAAAGCTAGTCATAAGTAAGGATCACACTACAAAGCAGGTCACTTTATAACATACACACACAAATCATTCAGGAATATGTGAGGATAATTATGGAAACATACTAAAAGGAAGTGGGGCAATTACAATGTCCACCATCTGGTGTGATATTCTGGCCGTTGGTATATTTTTCAGTCTCTCTGGAAAAATGAGGCCTCAGAGTGTCGCAGCTGTCACACACCCACCTGTCGAGGAAAATATCTGGCAGCGGCGGGTAGGTGCGCATGTCGGGCACCCTCTCATGCACAATGACCATGACAAAGGAAGTGAACCCAAACACGAACACCACATAGATGGAGCTCAGCGCCGTCTTCCAGTACTCCGGATCCAAGCGCCGAGTCTGTTGTTTGTACTTGCCATTCGTGTACTGGTGATACTCCTCGCCCACGGGCGCCGTGTCGGTGCTATCACAGTCTCTGCATGAGTCGCCATTGCACAGCCAGTCCAAGCTGCTTCCGGAGCCTGTGGGAGAGTGGCCGTCAAAGGGGAGACCCAGCTCCTCCAGCAGGTCTACGTTCTGTTTCTGGAGTTTGCGGATGGACACCATGAGCCGTTTGATGTCCCCCAGCACCTTCAGCTCCAGCGGCGGCGAGCGGAGGTCGTACTCGCTGAGGGCGAGCAGACTGGTGCCGTCCAGCCGGTGCTTGTTGCACAGCAGGTCCACATAGTCGCAGAAGCCCTCTTCCCTCAACCACTTGGCAACGTGCTTGGGCGTCCAGCGGCGGACACTCAGCTGTGTCATTTCCTCCTCGCTCTGAAGGCTGTGGAGAAGGAAATGAACTCTGTTACTGCCAGAATAAGTTACTCATTGACTAGCTCACTATCAGAGGGATCTTCAGGAGAAGCAGGCCCTGTTAGGCACCCTTCACTCCCCTGAATCAGCTTGTAATAATCTGTGAGAAAACATCCAGAGCCCCACTGACGAGTCGCCATTCACAACTGTTTGACACAAACACTGGCAAAAGTTTGTAAAGATAAATCTGCACAATGGAAATCTCAAAACAAAAATTTGGGGACTTATTTTTTTTTTCCCAGGCCAGCCACTGTGTTTAATACTCATGAGGTAGTTATGGAATATACCTAACCACACCCAGACCCTCCCACACGTTTTAAAGGAATAATTCTCATTTCAGCCTTACTCCAGTATCAGGGCAGGCAAGCTGTCAGGAACTTTGGTACAATTAAAACCATTCACCTGCAATTATAATCAATATGGTGGGGGCAAGAGCTAATAAACGTGCTAAATTCACCCAGCATCCTGAAAAATAACTAGCCAGCCTGGTAGCTGACAGTGTGTGTACCCACAAACATTCATGCCGTGAGAAATCTCATCTTTGACCACAACAACTCTGCCCCGGCAGGCTAACGCTAATTTAGCTCTAGCTAACGCGAGCTAGCGCTCCGTTTGTCAGCTGGATCGGTGCCTGCGCTCACTCACCCGCACTGAGATGGTCACAGGACGACAGAGAGACGCGCTTTATGCGCTTATAAACGGCATCTCCACAGAACCTGGAGAAACGGCGCTAGCATGTGTTGCGGTAGCGCGGACGTGTAAACCATTTCGCCCTGGCTTGGCGCTGTTGACAACACAGGGCGGTAATGTCAACAGTAGCGGCGCTCG
>KV751339.1:2695028-2706990 GCA_001698575.1 Mola mola
AAGACGTGGAACTGCAGCGTGTGAAATTCAAACCCACTGTGAACGTGAAGAAAAAAAACAGTAATTCTTTGCTTAGTTAAAGACCACAAAGTTAGAAATAACGATTAAAAATTTTTAAAAAAAAGTTGTAGCTATAGAGTAGTTATAACTTTTGAAATATGGGTCACTGATTTAATTTTAGACCAGGAACACCTGTCCTTGTCACTACCAACATGGTTGAGGCGAAACCTCAACTCAGAGCATTTTGTTACGTTGGCAGTAAAAATGTCAACTGTGAACCATATACAGGACCTTAATGTAGCTTCCAATGCCACCCCATCTGTTAAAGACTTAGTCAAGGTTTTGTATGGAGGAAAAAGATTTGGCGATCACGTGGATGAAGTTTGGCCAAACCTGTTCATTGGTGACATGTAAGTCTGAAATAAGAAATAGATTGTTTCCTGCGAATGCGTTCCACAGTAATCGCTGTTCGTCCACAGGTCAGTGGCCAACGATCGCTACAGCCTGTGGAAGCTGGGGATCACTCACGTTGTAAATGCAGCTCATGGGCAGATGAACTGTCAGGGGAGTCACGACTTCTACGGCTCCACTGTGGATTATTACGGAGTGCCAGCTGATGATTCACCGTCCTTTGACCTGTCTCGCTATTTTTTCCCCTCTGCAGATTATATTCAGAGCGCACTCGACAGGGCTGGTGGTAAATGCTTTATTATCGCTCAGTTCAGACGCAGGCCTCTCTGCATGCCATTCATTCGATCCACAGTGAAATCCAGCCATCGGTTCATGCTTTCCACTCATTTTCATCTTTCTCTCCTTCCCGAGCAGCTCGGGTTTTCGTCCACTGCGCAGTCGGAGTGAGCAGGTCTGCCTCCCTGGTCCTGGCCTACCTGATGATCCACCACCATCACACCCTGTTGGAGGCCATCAATAAGGTCAAGGAGCGCCGGTGGATCTTCCCCAACAGAGGATTCCTGAAACAGCTCCGTGCTTTGGATATGAAACTACACGAGACGTCATGAGTAATAATCCTCCGCACCTCAGCTGCAAATTGATTTTCCGACGCTTCATGCGCCAGTTTTCCTCAAGACAAATGAAGGATTCTGCGCCTCGACTTTAATCAATTTCTTTCAAGAATGGTGTTGAATTAAACGTATTCCCCTTGACACCGGCGCTCTGTTTGATGTGAGTCATGCTGCCGGCTCACGTCATATCAACCCTTATATTAATAGGAGAATAACTGCCTGCGATCAAGTCACCCTCAAGCACAATTCATTTCAAGACAAAGACAAAATTACTTATTTAAACCTTACGCTGACACAAAGGGCACGCCCACTCTGTTGCATTGTGTCTTCACAGTAAAACCATTCAGTAAATTTCTCTCATACCTTTTCATTTTAATCGTAATTCATATCTAACGTTTGGAATTTAGCCGCAGGTGTGCAGCACATCAATAAATAGTCAATTATTACACTGTGTAATTTAGAGATAAAGACAGTTTAAAGTTATTATTAATTGCTGTTAACCGCTAATCACTGTGCACCTTTATTAACCGTTTTAAAAAATAGATATGAATATGAACATGCATATTAACTTTTGAATATTTTATTATAGGCGGAAAGGATTTTGTATCATGACTTGATATGGTTTGATATCCACAGGTAATGAACGCATTAATAATCACTTATTTAAACTAACCTGAAAAAGGTTTTACATGACGAACTTAATGTGCAATTTGATAACTTAAGTGGAACATAGAAAAAATGTGCTGCATATTGTGGGATTCTTGAAAGTAACGTGCTTTTCGGAGTTTTCAAAAAGAACCTCTTTCTCGTGGATTCAAAAGCTAAAAAAGTCCCCGTTTTCTCAGAAAACGAGCCTGTGGAACCTGATGAAGTGCGCCGCCTTCGCTGGGATGAAGGCGACGAGGTTGGACGTGGAATAAACTGAACATTTTTAATGTTCTTCAGAGGGAAAACTGGATCATTAGCAGTCCTCTCTACATGACTGCTGTTCCTTGCCGAATGCCTCCCTCAGCAAAGAAACCACACACACAAAAAAGTCAGTGATTAAAGTGCTTAAAAATGATGCTCGCACACAGCAACACATTCACCAGCAGCAAGACATCCCGATGGTATCATGTTCACATACGCAGTCCTCCATGTAGGCCTGAGTGATCAATATAGCAGAGGCAGCGCTTTAAATAATCAATCAATAACCGTCTCCAGGTCAAAATGACCCGGAGACTTTATTGACTGCTAACATGTAACAGCATCAGTACTGACTTTGTGCAGCAGCCACATTCATGACCCTGCATATGAACAGAAGTCATTTCCCGCCTTTCCACAGGGAGTCCCACCACGTTTTTATTCCATTTTAAAGCACAAACGGGTGACCTGCAACATAACTGGGGGTGGGGGGGGGCGAGACCAGAAAAGGCTGTTTGATGTCACGCGCAGCCGACGGCAAAACTTAATTCTCCTCTTTTTCACTTAATTTACACTCACAAGATGTCAGAGTAGCAAACTGGCAGTGTGAGGCTGTTCCTCCGGTCAGTGCATGCCTGCGTTGCACCCAACGTTCCTGTCATTCAGCGTAACCAGTGCACTTAAACGTCTTGTCCATAATTACATCCAGTTATGGCGGCTTTAGGGGATGATTCTTCTCTGCTTGAGGTTTATTAAATCAGATTCCCGCGGCGGTGTGAAAACGCGGGGCCGTTTGTTGTCCCGCTCTCTGAGCCAGTAAGGCTACACGCTAGGTTGGGCACTAAATTGGGTATCAGTCCAGCGACAGCGGACAAACACCTGCTGGTACAGATCAGCCCGAGCCGGACGCTTTAAACACAACAAGCATTCGGAGCAGTAATCGATCCGGGACGGGGAGCAGCGATTTGGAGTGAGAATGCCAGCCCTGAAAGACAAGAAAACAGAGTACCTGACTGTGAAGGACCTGCAGAAGGTTCTGGACTCATGCAAGCTGTGCCTGAATGACGTTGATGAGGTCTGGCCAAAAATATACATAGGGAATGTGTAAGTATTTGATTTCATGAGGAGATGTACAACCCGCTACTTTAATTAGTCTTGAACCTCTTTCTGTCTCTTTGTCCCGTTAGGGCAGTAGCCCAAAACAAGGCCGCCTTGCAGAAATTAGGCATAACTCATGTGTTAAATGCTGCACACACCAAGCGGGGCAGCGTAGGGAACCAAAGCTTTTATGGCAACAGCTTTGTGTATTGTGGCATCCCAGCAGATGACTCGACACACTTCGATCTGGATGTTTACTTCCAGCCTGCAGCTGATTTCATTCACAGAGCTCTGAAGTCAGCTGACGGTAAGGCTCCGTTTTCACACACATCTCTGCGCAGTGAGTATACGATCCGGTGGTCTGCTGCACTTTTTGTTTGTATTTCACGCCCGAAACCCATCGACTGTCTCAATGTCACCAGGCTGTAACGCAGCCTGCAGGGGTATGTCAGTGTATCCCCCAGCCAGCGGTAATAATAAGTGTCTTACCTTGCAGAATTTAATGTCTATAATGTGACCATGGCTCTTTTCAAAGAGGCTATCGAGCGGAGGACGAGTTGGGATTAAAGAGGCAGCCGGGCCCGGACTGCAGAGGGACCTTAAATGAACAAAGGCGATAAATTGTGGGGACTATTTTTAGCCGGCAGCAGGAGAGAGAGAAGAAAAAAAAAAAGAAGGGCCACAGTGTGAGACGGGCAGCCATGTATGATATTAATAAGACCGAGGCCTTGCTCTAATCCTCCCTTCGTCTTGTCTGTTTCTTCAGGGAAGGTTCTGGTGCACTGCATCATGGGAATGAGCCGCTCATCCACGTTGGTGTTGGCGTACCTCATGATCTACCGGCGCCTCCCAATCGAGCGGGCTCTGCAGACGTTGATCCAGAAGAGAGCCATCTACCCCAACAGGAACTTCCTGGCCTTGCTGCTGGATCTGGATCTCCAGCTGACGAGGAAAAAGAAGACGTGTCAGATCCTGTAATCGGGAGCTTCTTCAGCACACCGTAGCACCGTTTTCAGACCCGGACTGACACTGAAATGTGGTTCAACTATCGACTTTCATTTTTCAGCATATCTGTCATTTTAAGAGGAGAAGGTAGATGAACACGCAACACTGCTGATTATTCGAGAGAAAATGATCTATTTCGGTAATCGAGTAATGGTCTCAATCTCGTTTTTAACTACTGGATGGAGCAAAGACGCAACTCGAATTTAGGCGCTGAAAAAACATGATGCACATTTATCAGTTTTTAAAAATTATATATTTTATAGAGCAAGAGATTTATCAAATAATCATGACAAATTATGAAAGTTGCAGCTCTATTTACATGTGAATATAGTGATCGTCCATAAATCCTTTAATTTTTGATAATACAAACCACTATTTCTACATTTACCACCTTTTTCAGGTAAGATGCTGCTCGGATGAAATGTGGTGTCAACGCGTATTTATTTCATGTTTATTATGTTAGCATGTGAAAAGTTTTCGTAATAGCAACCGTTTATTGATATTAGTCTTATTTATTTTATTGAATACATTTTATTTTATAACTAAACATCATATATGCACTGTATTTTGGTGGTGGAAATCCTAAAGACAGTAAGTCAATTTAATCTTTTTTTGGCTTCTATCCTATTTGGGTCTGGAAGTGTTAGCTTGTTAGCTCACCGTGTGCTAAGACTACATCCATGGTTAGCATGGCAACGTCATAAGCGTACAACGTTTATCGAGTTAAAATAATAAACATTACAGGCTTATGTTAATATAATAAAGGTGCTTAACACGAGTGAATAAACATGCTAATGTTAGCATGTTGATGCGATATTGGTAAAGTTAGATGCTAACAAGTGGTAGCATTCAACTTGCTGCTCACGGCTATCGCTGGTGTGGCAATGAAATCCTCCACCACCATAGACGTTTTTGCAGTTTTTATGTTAAAAACAAATACAAATGAACATACACACAATGTCACATGAAGTAAAGTGAAAATGGAGAAAAGAGCAAATAATTCATGTTAATAACAAGGAGATTTTAGGACAATTTTTGTCCTGAAAAAGTGTTTAAAGCTCATTCTTGTATGATTGTTTCACTTTAGCACTTCACTTTGTATTAGAGACGAAAGGACCAAATCTCTTCTGATAACGTTTGACGGATCATCCTTTATTATTTGTTTGTTTAATAAAAGTTGAAGGCAGCCTTTCAAGTTGCCAAAGTACTTTGAGCTGATCAACATTGTACCTTAAATTGTCAGAAGCATTATAGTAACATCACACGTTAAAAGGAACAAAGATTCATCTATTGATTAGTGGAGGTTGACAGCCACGATTCCTACCTGTTATGAATAATTATCTTCTTATTAAACTTGTCACATCACACGCACGCTCGCGCACAAACACACACTAACTTCACTTATGTAGATTTTTATTATTGTGCACCTCCAAATATTATCATAGAGAAACAGTCACATTGCTGGAGTCATCCAATTTCATCCGTGAATATTTTATTTGGGGTAAAAGAAAATAAATCTACCACAAAGTTGTGTCAAGAATGAACTTGAATGATGTTCAATTGTTTGTTTTTATGTTGTTTTGATAATGTATTGAAATGTAGTAAGATAAACAATTGTGGTGCTTTCCTTTGTTAAATGATCCAGATGTTCCATAAGAGGGGTTCAGTGACTTCACCATGAAGAATCTCTGTAATGATTGCGTGTGAGATTTAACATCAACAGCAGCAGCAGCACTGATCTATTTCTCCCGGTGTTCTCTGGTCCTGTCCTCCCCTCCTGCTTCTGTGCTGGGAGCTCGGGTAACCGTTAAAGAATGCAGACGACGATGCCAGAAGTATTTTGGGCTGAGATTCAGATGTTGAAATAGCAGAAAAGGTTGTGGGGTATGATTACCAAGGAGAATGCAGACACTTGTACATGTGGCTCCTACAGACACACTTTGAGAGGCATCGTTTGCAGCAAAGGCAAGTGTCCTCTAAATGTGCTCCTACGCATTTATTGCAGATATTTATTACAGTGTATTACCGTGTAATTACAGTGTATTTATTGTTTTGTAAACCTATCCACAAAGCACTATAATAAATTAAGAAAATAGAAGATAAATTACTATTTACTGCAATGCTACTGTGTTTCCACATCTTGTCCTTTGATTAATTAACAAATTCAGACAAACTGCATCCAAAAGGATAAAGAGGGTAAAGTTAATTTATAACATTAGCAGGAAAAGGCCTCAAGGAGGTAAAAAGGTAAAAAAAAAAAAATTTGCCCTCCACATTAACCGTGGGCACTTTCCCCGTACATATATAGCATCTTTAATTACACAGAAGTAGAGCAAGAAGGACAGGTTAGCCTGAGGGTGGGAGGCTATGAAAGCAGCGCTGCAATTCAACATTGCGCATCAGGGAAATCAGTTCTCTGCCCTGCCAGTGGGAGGGAGGGAAGGGTTGCACTTACAGATCAATGAGGAGAAGGAAAAAGCCTCCAGGTACTCTGGGGACATGTTGTACTTGTGCAAAGACGCACTTCCCTTTGCCTTCAACGCTCAGATTCGTGGAGCTCATGCCAGGTCAGACTGTCACTTTGCTTCCATGCATCTATATGGAATGCCAAAACGCTCAAAACATCTACTTCGGCTATAACGTGTCAAACTAGTACGTGTTAATGTTACAAAAGTTGACCTGTTAACATGTGACATGGGTAACGTTGACATGCATTAACATGTACATAATTTACAATTTACATTTACATAAGATGTCCGAACGACGTAAGACAAGAAGTGTGTTAGTGTTCTGTGTTAGTGTTCTGCAAGCTATTCATTTAAACATAAACTTATTAAAATCCACTCTGATTCTGTCGACAATCATTAATGTTGCAAGAGAGAGAACAAACAACCACTTACACACGTACATTTTCAACTAAAGGCAATTTTAGAGTAACCAAATTACCTAAACGTCTCAGGAATGTGTGAGGAAGCTGGAGCGCCCGGAAGTTATTCTGGTTGTATTTATTTAGACTTTATTCCTCATTCTCTCTCCGGGAAGTAAAACAAAAGTTACCAACATAAACATTAAGACACCATTAATGTTGCCTTGAATAAAAATACAATCGAATACATCCAAAGATGACTTGGGTGTGTTTCGGTAATGAAGAACTAAAACAAGAGGCGCCGCGTTCTCTTCCTGTTTTAAACACGTGTTATAACTATGACAACCACAGACGCATTCAGCTGAAAGTCGCCAGTTAACGGGGTCACTCATTAATCCTAAAGACCAAGTTTGCGTCGCTGGCTTCACAATCTAAACTACGCTAACCTAACAACCACAATTCCTGCGTAACTAAGCAAACACACAGTAAGCTACATTGGAAATTATTGGGTGCATTACTAGTAAAACAGCATTGCCGACGTTAGCGCTAGCGTTCAAAGATTCACTCTGCCAAATAAGCTTGGCTTGTTGACGATGGTTAAGTTGATAACCCACCCTGTTATAACAGGCTGCGTAGAATTGTGGGTCATCGAAGCCAAAGTCGGACACGTTCTATAAAGGTATGAAAGCAGTTTCTCGATGCCGAGGGTGGCAATGTTGACACCAGCCAATAACCTGGAAGCGCTCATTGTCCAAACATGTCGAGAGGAAATAAAACCAAGGTGATATCGGGTAGTCTCCCATCGTATTAACACCATAGAAGAAATAGAAGTAGATGTTTTGAGCTTTTCTGTGTTCCATACACACACTCTGCGTGACACATCATCCAGCCGTAATGATGTTTGAGTGCACCTCCATATGCCGCAGCAGCTTAACAAAAGGTCACGGAAACAGATTCGGTTTCTATGACTCATCCCTGTGGACACGACAATAAGTCTCGGAACCTCAAGTGCCACATTATGTCTCCAGAAACCGGCAGAATGCACATAGGTGCAGAGGTGCCGTTGGTTTCTTCACTGTAACAATACATACACATCTTCTGTACGTCCTCCGCCTGCAGCAGAATCACACAGCAACCTAAATGGATGCTAATGTAGGCACAGCATAAGTCTGTCTACGACCCTGTGTGCAAATTGTAAATGCACAGGTTAGACTTGCCTGCAGGAAATGAAAAGCTGATGTTTACAGGCCTTGAATACCAATTTTCTCTCTCTCTGGAGATAAATAAGCCCAGCAAGTTCTACCGAGCTGTACATAAGATTAGTTAGGTCATCCAATAATTATGCACTCCTGCGGTTCCTTTGCTACTGCAGAGTGCATTTATTGGCGTATTTATAATCTATATTTTATGGCTATGAGCCTAAAGGACTGGTGTCCTAATTAAAGATCATCACGACTGCGTTTCTCTTTCAGTGTTGTCTGAAAAAGTCACTTCAAGGAATTTTCTTGACGATAATCAGTGGAATTATTTAGAATTCAAATGAATCCGAATTAAACTGTTGATGAGCACGGCGACGACAAATCATTTCTGACCTTTTGTGCGACTTCCCTGCACTTGGTGTCGTCCAGATTTTATTAGCATCGATAAACTTTGTTGGTTCCACAAGAACTACACAGGAAATTTAATCAGTAGCCCCAAGATGTTAGTTTTAAAACTTTGTAAACTTCGTAGTTGGACTAATTATTATGCTACCTTGCTATCCATACGCATGCTAACATGCCGACAAGAGCTAACTTTGCACAAACGTGCATGTAGCATTAGCACTCAAACGTGGCAAAAAGCTAACATGCTACCAAGGCCGGCAACATTTCCAGGAGATATGAGACCAGAATAAAAATCCATGTTTTAGTCGTCCAGGCTTTGATATCTGTGTCTGGGATTTATTTACCAAATATGACAAGCGATGAAATTTAGTCGGTCCGTATTTCTCTGAAGGGATGTTGATCCAAAACATAGTAAATTTTTTATTTCTGTTGTTGTGGCTGAATGACCTTTAAAAAAAAAAAAAATAGCCTGAATCACAATATTACACCAAAACATCAAAACTCTTTCAAAGATCTTTTCATTTTTAATACAGCTTGTGAATTATCTATGAAGCCTTTGAAAATATGCTATTAATCACAAATCCAACACCTGTAAATCTGCTTTTGCCACTGCACAGTGGTCATATGCTTTTTCATGAATTGTGAGGAAAACCCCGTTTTTTTCCCCACTTATCTGCATTAGACTGGTGATTATGTGTTTTCCATTCAGCCACGCAGCCGCAGACGAGAGGCCTCTTCAGGCTCATCACATCGCCCATGTACTTAACGCTTCCGCTGAGACGACAAAGGTCACTCACCACAGAGTGGAAGCTTCTGACAAGCCGCCCTCTCACGTGAGCCCCCTTCTTTTACCCGGCGAATAATTTCATTAAGGACGTTTTGAACTTGTGAGGATCTCTCGCTGTGCTCGAGGTCTTTTTCGTCGCCCTTCACTTGGGAAGGACTTTCTTCTGCAAGGCATAGAAACAGAAACATTTGTCAGTCAGGTCCCATTAGAGACGCCCCGAGTTGTATTAGTCATTAAAATGCAAATCAAACACTAGACATAATATCAAACTAATATCTCCTCCCTCCCCCACACACGCTAATCTTCTCATAAACCCAGACCTTGGCCGGGAAAATTGGTTTTAAATGGATTGCCCTGGTAATTTGTAAGCAACGCTTTTATTGGACATGGAAATTATATAATTATGTTTGTGGCCTGCGCTTGGCCGGCCTGTTACGCGAAGGGAAGTCAGTATCTGACATGACGGTAATAAGAGGAGGCCTCCTTGTTCACACGCTGGCTGATCAGGGGCTCCAGTGTGTGGCGGGGCCCACAGTAATCCCCGGCACAAATGCACACACGCCAAGACAGTTCAATTACGCGCTCCTATGCCCACTAATCCTCACGGACGATAAGGAACCGGGGATTACCGTGTGTAGAAACATTTGTTGCAACATTGTTGAAAACTTTTAGTCGGGAGTCAGAAGTGCTGCTCTCTGTGATGTGCGTGGTTTTAAATCCAAAGAGGAGTAACAAATTAGACGAGCACAATAATCCAGTCACTGCACGGCTGTGAAAGTGGGTTCGAAGTGATGTGTTTGTGCTGCGCTGGCTGGCAGTTCAAGTGTGAGATCGATACCCATCTCACCTTTAACACCTTTATATATCTTCTGAGAATAAATAGTGTGGAAACGGCAACGCTTAACATAAATGTCTTCAAAGTCTTTTATATAATCTTTTTTAATCATTTTTGTTAACTTACGTTGTAGCTCATTTCATATTTTTTGGTTCTTTGTTTTGTGAGGTGCTAAATGTAAAAATCTGGTTATATTTTCTTGCTATTTTATAATATTTAGCTGGTTTTCCTAATTTAGCCAATTTTGATCACATTTGATCACACAGAAATTGATCTAAAATATGTTAAATGTGATATGCATCAATCATTGTGAATATAAATTTACAGATAACAAAGAAGGTCAACATCAAATATCAAAGTTAAATCTAAATGGTATTTATAAAATAAGCAAATAGCCCAAATACCTTATGGGTACCATTATACACCAGTACAAAAATGATAATTATCTACAGAAACTATCATGTTTTGAACAAAAGAGTTAAATAAATATCAGTAACATTGTCCATTTTGTTACTTATCATTACTTTAACTATGTCACATTCAACACGCTTCCAGGTGGATTTTCAGAACAAATGTGAGTGAAATTGGCAAAATGTGAGGAAAGTGAGCCAAATATTTCAAAACATATCAGCAAGAAAAACATAACTGAAATGTTTCCATTTGGCACCATCATTTCACAGCAAATGTTCTTAGCAGGACCGTTTCGGGCTGCAGCGTCCATCTATAATGGAGCCATTTGTTCTACTAGTGATGAGATCAAATTTACAACAGACATGCAGATTGACAGCTCACTCTGTTTATGATGGCTCCAGTGGGTGTTATTAGAATGGGTCCTATTGCAAACAAATAATTGCCTATGAAAAAGTCTCCCTACCATCTACTAAACTATTGGCCAGGGCTCCATAAGGATTTATTGGCCTGATAGCAACCATACTTTCCCCGGCTTGTCGCCTTGTGGGCCTATGATAACGTGTCATTTTCAAATGCTATTGCTTTAATTGAATGTACTTAAGTAACTTTTAAATCATTCAAAATTAAAAGAATGTCTTCATCGTTGCAGTGCCTGCTGGTTCTATGTGCAGCCCCCCCCGCCCCACCTCACAGCGCGACCGCCCCTGCCTGCACAGTCCACGTTTACGGCCCTGCAGCGTCGACCGCAGCTTCAAGTTTACGCACCGATCGAATAAAGGAAAATATATTGTGTTAGTGAGGCACATGACAGCGGCGACACTCTCTCTCAAAAGAATGAGTAACTATTCCCCAACGAAATGGAAAATTAAACATCTATAACTCTGTGACAAATGTGGCAAACTGAGGTGCTGCCGAATGATCACGAACAGCTGCTAAAATGATCCTTGAAGTGAGACGGATTTGGCGGAAAACCGCCACGAAGCTTACATCTCTTGACAGTGTAATTGGTAAACCGTGTCTCTGAGCATGCTCGGTGATGTTTCTCCATCTCGGAGACGCTCGCAGAACAAACTGTGGTGCCGGTGTCCTTCCTATTGAGGAAATATGTCACCAATCATTGTGTTTGTGGACAATAATATCAGACAGTGTTAGTAAAAGGGAGTGATTTGTCGCTCCAAATGAAAAGACAACACCTGCACTACTCTTTAAACTGTTTATAGCCGGTACAGATGGATCGGTGGGGCGCTTTCAAGAGGCTCAGCGTGGCAGCCTGACAGTAACTGCTCAGCCTGTTTGGAATGGCTCGCTCACTGTAAACACTGCGGCGCTGCTGTAGTTCAAGTCGCCACCGCACAACCGGTCTGGCCTCTGTCACACCCATCTGTAGAATAAATAGTCCACCCAGACTCTGGCACCCTCCCTCGTCTCATT
>KV751339.1:2711053-2740884 GCA_001698575.1 Mola mola
CTGCCACATCACGGCCCTAAAAATATCCTCCGCATTCGATGCCCGTCACAGAGCGGTTGCACAATCTGCCCCCTGACTCGAGCCCTGCCAGAATTAAACCTTGCTGTGCTCTGCCTTTAAGGGCTGCTCCACCACAAGCTGCCAGAATGGACAAATCGAAATCCTCACGCAGGGCGGCGAAGGATCTCTGGGTGAGTGCCGATGGAAATGCGTGTCAAAAACAAAAAAATTGCACTTTTTTTTTTTTCTTTTTTGGCAGAAGGAGAAACAAACATGTGTTCCTCTTCCTCCCTTAAGCAAATAAATCATGTGTGAAAGGAAGCCCCAGTGAGAAAATGGCTTCTCACAAGTCAAAAACCGGCCACGAGGTTAATGTTGGAAAGGCGGCGGAGCAATGCAGTCCAGTGGAGGAATATGTCACACCTGGAGGCTATGAACTGGAGAAAATCCTCAACCGCGGGAGTGTTGCTTATACTCACGTCAACGAGGTCTGGCCCAACGTCTACATTGGGGACGAGTGAGTACAAAAAAACTATTAAATGATCAAACCAAAGTACAGTAATGGAGGATTAAAATAGCGTTCTCCTCGGTTGGTCGCAGGCAGACTGCAAAAGACAAGTATAATCTGAAGAGGCTGGGGATTACGCACGTCTTGAACGCAGCGGAGGGAACCTGGAACAATGTGGACACCGGGGCTGCTTACTACAGCGACCTGGACATTGTCTACTATGGCGTGGTAGCAGAGGACGTGACGACCTTTGACCTCAGCCAGTATTTCTTCTCTGCGGCCCAGTTCATAAAGGAAACGCTCAGCAATCGTCAGAGTAAGAGAGCACAGAGTTGAAGCACAAGTGTTGCTGCATCTCGTTCGCGGGTAGTCAAATACCGACGCTCTGGGTTGGTATCTTAGAAACTGCTCCTTTATAGGTCCAGTGTGTAGAATTAAGAATATCTATCTACATATTATGGTCTTCATTAACTATGTTGACATGAGTGTGTAGTCACCTTAAATCAGAAGCTGTAGTGTTTATTTAATGTAATCAAAAATCAATTTGTACTTAAATGGTAGCAAGTCCTTCTTACACGGAGAGCGCCCTCTTGCAACACCATGTTACTACGGTAGCTGAGAACAGCTTCGCGTTTGTTTGCCATAGTGGCACTGAAATACAAGCAACAAAGAAGATTCACCCCAGTAAAAGGTGACAAAGAAGAAGAGTACAAGGAGTTTTTTGTTTGCAATCTGCTGGAGGTTTGTCCGCAGTTTGTGAAACTGTGTTACTCTAAACCGCGTGCTTGGAGAGTGAGGGGTCAGCGAGGCAGCAGATCATTTAATGCATTCTACCACCTCACCACTAGATGCTGCTAATATTCACACGCTGGTTCTTTAAATCCCATTTCAGCTGCATCGCTCACAGTCACACTCAATACCAATACTACTACTACTGATATAAAGTAATTTTCTTGAATAAACACTCATTGTTTACGTATCAAAAACACAACAAAAAGTTAATTTAACTGAATGCACTGTACTGTATACTATAGGTCCAATATTCAACATTTTTCTTGTTATCATAATTGCTTGTTTTTTAAGTCAATAAAAATAAATTAATTAAAAAATGCACTAATTTTATATCCACATGAATTAGTGTTTATAGATAATAATTAAGGTGGAAGTTTTCCATTTCTAGTGAGAAACAGTTAATATAATGTGTTCACTGGCCCGAGGACCAATCAACCCTCAGTCTGTGGAGTGTGACTTGTTGATTGATACCGTCCAAATATTGTTTTTTTTTTTAATTAAATTTTTCTTTTTAAAGATCTTGGGAGAGGGGAAGTTATAAGTCATGCAGTTATACACAAGTATACTCACGTGATAACTGATTATGCCAATTCACTTTTGATCTTTTAATGATGTAAATGTGAATCCAAATCACATTTTAGACATGTTCACACATGAAAACCAATTAAAAAATTGATCACAAAAATAAAGAAGAAACTACTTTGGTTCTGCTGCTGCATGTCATTTGCAAAGTATCTGCATGTTTGTGAGGAACGACGTCTGTTGTGTGCGCATTAGCCACAGTCTTTGCTTGACAGCGAGGGGATTGTGGATTGTTCAAGATGTTTCTAGGACGTTTTAGAATATTTGAGGACTGTATGAAGCTAGTGGCAGAAATCTGTCATAGATATCATTACCAACATTTTAAAGCACGGTTAGACACCATCTGGAGGAGAGTGAAATTACCTTTCTGCATGTGATCCTCCAGATAAATTGCTGATGCACTGTGTGATGGGAAGGAGTCGCTCAGCCACACTTTTCCTGGCCTACCTCATGATCTGTGAGAACATGACCGTGGTGGAGGCCATCGAGCACGTAAAGAGACGCAGGCGGATCATCCCCAACTGGGGCTTCCTGAAACAGCTGAGGGAGCTGGAAATGCACCTCCTGGAGAAAAAGGGAGAATCTACAGAGCAGAGCTGATCCCAGGGCCCGTGGGGAAGCTGAGCCTCGAGCTGTTGGAAACAAGTTCAAGTTGGGTTTGTTTTAGTCCGTGTAAAGTCAAGTTTGAGGTCATCGGGGAGAAATTGAAGTTGCTGGTCAATCAATACGAGTTCAAACCACATCAAGAGTCAACTATCTCAAGACATTCGGTACAAGGACTTTACAAGTCCAAGTTGAATTAAGCGCGAGATGTAACTAGTTTGAGGTGAGCCCAAACGCTCATTTGGGTCATCAAGTCAAGTTTCAAAACTATGATTCAAAGCTATATCAGCAAATTGCAATCGAAGTATTTCAGGGCTTTTAACGCTATCTGTGAATTTAAGGCATCCTAGGAGTCCATTTTTCCCCTTTAAATCTATAAATCCTGTATTTTTGTAACTATTGACATTGATTCCTTTTTGTGCAGAGGACTAACAATTAAATATTTCACGTGTGTGACCAAGCAAAGCCGGGCTGCTGTTGTCCATTATTTTTTGCAATTTTACCAGCTAAGAACTTAAGTTGCACATGTATTTGCTTTTAAGACTTGCAAGTGGTGAAATCTCAACAAAATTTACTTTTTCTCTTTCTAGAAAATTTTTTGTTTAAACACTTTTCCGCAGAGCTGCCTCGATCACCACATTCTAATTTTTCGGCACACTTCGGCCTCGAAAATGTGTCAAATCAAAAGGAGAACAATCGTGTACATTGTCAATCATAATTTATTCTTATGCTAAAATGTACAGCATTTTAAGTAACTGACAAAAGGAGAAAAGTCATAAATACAAGAAGGTCAATCTGTCCCATTTTTGTGCACATAGCCAGGTATTTCCCCCCTGTTCTTACCAGCAACTCTGTACAGGTACAAAGGCTACAAAAGAGCAATATAAACAAAAACACAAGTACAAGTTGCGTTTTACATGCAATCCATTAGCTTAGTTTGGTCTATTCACAGGCTCTATTCTTCTACACTTCGGTAAAATATAAATCCAACATTTTATAAAGATAGAAAAAAAATCTAGAGATGGAATGAAAACGTAGCTTTAAAGGCATTATGTAAAATATCAACTTTGGACTAAATTTATATTTTCTTTATTGTTATTCATCATTATAATCATTTAGTAGTTGTTTTTTTTTTGTTTTTTTTTTAAATTCTTCCACACTTCCGGACATTTTGAAATGTTTTAGAATTTTTCAGGGTACAAACACTGAGATATGCTTTGTTATTTTGACAGAAATCAGTCTGCTTTATTAAACAGAAAGCTGCCTCAAGGAGATCTGTTACAAAAGACTTCAGAATTATACATACATAGCAATAAAACCTCTCAAACCAAACAGAAACAGGACTAAGTTTACATTTTTTTTACATTATTAGAATTAACAAAATATAGTTTCATCTTTTTTCCCCCCTGTGGAGGGAAACCTAATAAAGGCCAGATATCTTTAAAATGGCTTGCTATTAAGCACAACACTTGTACAGTACTACTCAATGCACTGTCACTAACAGAGACTGAAGCATGCTAGTTGTCACTTTACAAAATAAGTACAATAATTTAAATATACAAAGGCATGAGTATAGTACAAACTAATTGTCAGCACTGTTAGACAGGTACACTGAACAGGTTCAAACAGCCACTAAACTCCACTTGTAGCAGGCACATTAAATGGCTTCATTTGAGGCTGCTACACGTCTGCAAAACCACTGATGAAATCTCTACCTCTGAGCTCTGAACCCGCCCGCTCTAAAGACACATCAGAGACACGAACACTAATTAAATAGATTTTCATCGTAATGATGTAAGGCTTCCCATTTGGAAAAAACAAAAACACTTTTTTTCTGTCTTTTTTTTTTTTTGTTTTAAATCATTAACATCAAAGTTTACTCACTGATGAAAATTTTTGCATTCTTTCCAAGTGCTGCTGCTGGTTTTTAAGGAATAAACAATAACATAAAGACACCAAAAAGGAAAAATAAAAAGGCCAGATCAGTGCATCTTTAAACAGCAAAATGCACGGGAGAAGAAAGAGCCGAGTCCTGCGGAGGGCTACCGCCGGATGAAGGGCCCTTTCAGGGACTGCTTGGACATGCCGGTGTTCATGTAACCATGATGGCCAGCTGGAGTGTACACCATGTTGCCATGTGGTGGAGCCTGCATGGGCTGCTGGGGGTATGGCTGTGTTCCCATCATTCCCATCTGCATAGAGTACTGGGGAGACTGGTTCATATAGGCATGGTTGCCATGGTAGCCACTATTCATCATGGGCTGGCTCATGCTGTAGCCATTCATGGCATTGAGAGAGGGCATGTTCATGGAGTTTACATTGTACGCTGGTGCCGGCATGATGTTCACGCTCATGTTCATACGCGGCATGGCGGCCAGCGTCCTGGAAGGCGCCTGCATGGCCACGGCCTGCGGCGGCCGGGCGTACATCTGTTGCTGGTGGTGTGACAGCGGGGCCGACTTGGAGCGTGCCGAGATGTGACTCTTGGAGGCCATTTGGGGCTGGATCCGCTGAGAGGGCGGGATGCCCATGTTGCGCTGAAGCATCATGGTTGGCGGCGAGCTGAGATTTGGGGGTGGGGTCATGGTGGCTTGCACCTGTGAGTTGGGGACTCGATGCGGCGTCTGGGACAAGGATACCAGGCTGGAGTGCTGAGATGACAGCGATGGGGAGTTTGCATAAGATGTGATGGGGTGTGAGGCCGAGTGGTTGAAAGGCAAAGAGTGAGGGTGGTCTATGAACGTGTTGGTGAGCTGCTGCAGTTTGGCCAGACTGAGGCCAGAGGACTGAGAGTAATGCCCCCCGCCATACTCCCCCTGGTGGTTGATCCGCTCGTAGAGGGTGAAGTTTGGGTTGCCGGATTCAGGGATGTCCGCCAGCTGCATGGTGGTGGTGAAGTTGGTGGGGATGGCACACTGGGCCATGGGCTGCTGCTGGCCGTGCTGACTGTGCTGATTGTGTAGGCCATGCTGAGCGTGCTGATTGTGCTGGCTGTGCTGATTGTGCTGCAGGTGGTGACTGTGGTGGTGACTATGCTGGCTGTGGGGATTGTGTTGACTGTGCTGGCTTAGCTGATTGTGTGGACCATGCTGATTGTGTTGGCTGTGCTGATTGTGTGGGCCGTGCCTGCTGTGAGAGTTGTGTTGACTGTGTTGGCTGTGCTGGCTGTTGCTGGGAGGCCTCTCCACTACCACGCAGCCCTGCGGCGACTTGACGTTGCAGTGGGGCGGCGAGCTCAGGCTATTTTGCTGAATCATCCCACAGCTGCCGGGGTTGACAGCGGCCATTTGCTGGCTCACGGCACAGCTGCTCTGGGCCAGGCCACTGGGGGGGATGCTGCCATAGGAACAGCTGTTCTGAGAAGGGCCTGTCCCACAAATGCTGCCCCCCATGGTTGAGTCGTAGCTGCTGGGGTTCTCGTAGTTCTCTGTGGTGCTCTCGATGCTGCCCAGATCACTGAAGCCACTGTCCACCACCTGCTGGGAGTGGTCCGACACTGACGGCACGTCCATCATGGGGCTAGTCTCCATGTTGTGCAGCGAGGGCACAGAGATGGCACTGTGGTCGGGGCTGATCTGCGTGTAGCCACTCTCCAGGATGGAGACAGCCGGGCTGTTAACAGAGCGTACCGACTGGCTGGGATGGGAGTGTGCAGAGGAGAGCGGGCTGCTGTGATCTGACTGGGGGCAGTCATCCATTGAGGTGAGCTGGGGGCTCTGGGGCACGTGGGTGTAGGTCTGCAGCCTCCTGCAGGGCTCCTGGCTCTCCACGCAGTCCTGGAAAACATTCTCCCTGTCGGTCTCCTGTGTCAGGGACTGAACAGCTTGGGCTGTCTCCGAGTCGATATCTGCACAGACCGGGGGATCCTCCCTCAGCACAGGACTGAGTGTGTGCCGCTCTGCAGGCTGAGGAGGTGGGCGATCCGGACAAGGACTGGGAGTGTGCTCTTCCTCTGACTCGGAGTCAACGGGGTTATCAGAGTCCACAGCTGCTACCGAAGCGACTGCTACAGCTTCAGGTGGCGGTGTTGCTACTGCTGTGTCAGTCCCTGCCTCCTGGATGCTTCCTGGTGCCGTAGCTGGTTCCTCTTCACAACATGGTACTGTGGAAACCTGCTGACTCAACTCAGAATCATTGTCTTCTTTTGGATCTAAAAAAGCTGGGGCATGTTCTGGTCCTTCCTTCAAACTCGGTTCCACCTCTGCTTTGCTGCTCTCAGGTTCCGCTGCCTTGCTGTGGATGTCATTTTCATCCTCTGCGTCCTGATGCTGGATTTTAGTTCTTCGCTCCTGCTTCTCTTTCTCCTCATTGTCATTCTCCAGTGGTACAGCACCCACTGTGCTGTGTTCCACATCTTTGGCTGGGGAGTCCTGCTCGTGCTCACTCTCTTGGTCTCGCTGGTCATCTTCAGGTGGCTCTGGGGAATCATCTCTGTCTGGGGGGCAAGGGGACATGGCAACAGGTGAGCACACAGATGAGGCCACCAGCGATCCTTCAGGGGAGCTTGACCTCTGGGAGCCAAGGTCAGCAGGACTTGGGGGCTCGGAGGGAAGCCTCTCTAGCGTTGTATCTGGGCTGGCTGAGCCTCTGCCTGCTTTGCTGCCTTCGTCTGCGCTGAAAACATCCTGGTCTGGTTCTTTTGCTTCTTCATTCTGAATAAGGTGCTGCTCGGCCTCCAGCGGGGTTTCAGGGGGTGTGTAGAGGTTGAGCTTGAAGCCCAACTTTCGTTCATTTTTTAGTCTCCATTTAGGAGGGCCACGTTTCACCCCTTTCGGCCATCCTTTCTTTCTCTTCACCGGACGGGGCCTGCTGGGTCTCTTAGAGAGGACGTCAGCTCCTAGAAGTAAGAAATTTAGAGTTTTACCGAGATCAAACAAACTGCTATTTAACAACTTCATGGAAATAATGCAGGAAAGAGTATTTTCAGAAGTCAGGATGCAAATACCTTCATTCCATTGTTCAAGATTGTCTTTGCGAGCGTTTTTATCCAGCCTTGGACGACCTCTCCGCCGTTTCACTGGTGTAATTGGTGTCTTGTCCTCCTCCTCCTCCTCCTCCTCCATCTTTCTGCAGGTGCGCTCCAGCAGGGGCATAGGACGCTCATCCTCTGAGTTTTCGAACGGTTCGTTCAGCACCTCAGTTGTCTCTGAGATGGTTTCTGTTGTAACGCTGCTGTTTATTCTCTTCCTTTTACGCCCCCTCTTCTTGAGCACAATGCTTTTCTGAAAGGCGAATAAAAAGAGGAAGTAAGGAAAACAAAGTAAATCCTACGTCTGTGTAGAGCAGTTTCGCAAAAGCTAAAACTAGGGCACTAGGTCGATGACCTTGCATGTGGATATGGCAGGAATTTACACAGGCTTTCGTGCTAAATGTAAAACCTTGTGAACCACACTGAGACTAAATGTTTGAGCAATCCGTCCTGGTGTGGATTACCACAAATGAGACAGGCAGAGAAAGCAGAAACCACAGTCTTTATTTTATATTCTCCAGTTGTTTCCCACTCTGCCGTCGACTTCACTACCCTCCACTATGATACCTTTCACAAGAAGAATGTGAAATCAATACTGCAACTAATGCACTAAATAAACGCCAACGGCCAGCGTCATTCTTTCCTGTTAGCCATGCTGTTTCCCGTTGAAAAGCTCTACCTAACGTCACGCACCTGGCTGTAATATTATCTCCAGCACTAGGGGGCAGTGGCATATAGACAAAACAGATGTGAGCCGCACAGAGGAGGGCAGTAAATTAACCATGACCATTGACAATAGTACAAGGTTTAGCCTGCACAGGCTCGACACCAACAGTGAAAACACAATCTATTATCTACAGCTGCAGGCACACAGGGAGGCTCCAGTTGACAAGAGGAAGACACTGAACCCTCCACTGAACTCATGAATATTTATCAAACCTCTCCATCTTACCAGAGTACACAACATGGCCCCTAATGAAGGAAAATATGCAACAATATACATAAAATTACAGTTTGTCCTAGAAAAAAACTCCACATAATCAATTAGATAACCCCGCTGGGGAAAATAGCTGACTCGTGGTGATGCGAAAGAAGCGTGATTCACGTCAACAAACAACAGAAATCACCTTTCTTTTAGCTGCGAGCATTGCATGGGCTTTTGTTAGGATGGGTGGTGAACCATCGGATCCGGAGTCATCGTCGTCGTCGTCATCAGCGTCGTCATCGCTCACTTCCTGCGACTGTTGGATGCGCCTGGTCCAGGACAGTGCTGGGCGCCGTTCGTAGGTCCTGTAGGGGACCTTGCAGTGGACCTTGGTGAGAGGTTGCCTGTTGGCGTGACTCATCATGTAGCCCTCTCTCTCCTCCTTCTCCCAGCAACTGGCTTGCTCTTTCAGCCGCTCAGCCTGGTAATTAAATAGACAAGACGCATTATCTCTGGGAACGGCGCACGCACGGCTCCAACATCTGAGCAATGAGGCTAACGGGAAAACAAGAGATTGGAATTAACATGACAAATGAATCTCTGCAGGTTTCTCCTGATAATAAAAAACAGTGTACTGATTGGATGTCCCCCCGCCACGGAGGAAACATTTCCGTTAAGTAACCGTGGAAAGATTGCTTTTCATGGAATATTCAGCACTATCAATTATGTAGTAAACTGATTTAGGGCAATTTTGCACAACATTAGATGCCTGCTGACAGTGGGAAAGCTTTCGCCCATCAACGGCCTCTATTTGAACTCTCCAGCTCATCAAACAAACATCCAATAACAGCAGCTGTAGGCAAGTGTAAACAAATCGCTCGTATTTCCTGCTTGAAAGGGAAACCTACATCCATCTCTGCCTCCCTCTCCTCCTCAGACAGGACGGCGTTGAGAGTCGTGGAGGGTGTCCAGCGCAGGGCGTCGGGGTACACCTCATGTGGGCGCGGGTTAGTCGTCAGACTCTCCATGTGCCTCTCAATCAATCGATCTCTTCTGATCAACACAATCCTAGGTCACAGGTAGAAAAGCCCGTGAGCGAAGCACTAGCCGGAGTAAATAATAAGTAGACACGCAGCGATTTGTTGTTAAATATGAGCTCTTTGGGTTAGCAGGTGCTCCATGTCCTTAGGGGTGCTTAACCTGACTTACTTCTGTCAATATTCAGCGGCATTAATGGACACGCTGTTAAAAATACCAGCTGGCCTGGATAAGTCAGACGGCGGCTCGGAAACTGACCTGCCATCCTGCCTGTCAATCATGCCGAGGTGCTGGAGAGTAGAGGCGATGTCATGCGGACACATCCCAGTGGCCCTGCTTATTCCTTTAACACTGATGTGTTTATCCGGGTGCTTATAAAGGTACTCCAGTATGACACTTTTCCAATATGCCAGATAGGATAAGCGACCCAGATCTGACAGCGGCTTCTCCGGTGAGCCGGCTTGTCCTTCTTGCCTGGTGAGAAGGTAACCTAAAAAGACAAGATTCAAATAAAAAAACAAAACGCTTTAGTCAAGCTGGAGGCTGCTACAGGGTTATTTCAGATTGCCATTCAGTCCCACCATGCCGTCCCTTATAGATTACAAATTCATGTAAGGACGTGACACCGAACCCTGGTTGGGATTTCACCTTCATATAGTATAAAGGCGGGAGAGGCAATCAGTTTTCTTCTCCTTCAACCTCTGACAGAAGCTGTGATACATGCTGGCATTGGCAACAAAGGAGGCTGAAAGATGGGAGTAAAGAGGAAACAAAGCGACCGAGCGAAACAGAGAAGCAGCTGGATGTCATTGCTCACAAGAGACTGTACTTTGGAGAGATAACGAACAAGAAAAAAAAAAAAAAAACCCCAATACTAATATGTATCTGTGTGTAATTAGTTTTATAGCAGCCCTGTCAAGGGTCATCCATTATGAGCAGCGTGAAATTAATTAATGCCTTTTAATGTGCACCCACTGCCGAGAACCAAACAAGCAAATCTAATCACCAAACAGTGAACACATAATATTCCAGTAATCATGACAATATTCATTACTAAAGCTAAGAAGAGGAGCCTGTGATAACAACCACTTAGCAGTGAATATTCAAATAAATTCAGTGAAAAATATTTCATCCTGTGTCAGTTTACAAGTACATTATCATCAATAAACCAATACAAAAGAGCTACTCTGCATCCTTTGAATTATGATTTGAAAGAGAACATTTTCACACAGGCACCCACTGATGCTGCGCCTCTACCTGAGACAAAGTGTTCCTCTAATACAATCCAATATAACAGAAAATCTTAATCTAAACAACTTCGAGCTCCAAAGCTACATTTTTCAATAAAGCCTTCAAAGAGCTCAGAACTCAGCTGTGTTCAATCTCCCTTAATCCCTGTCTTTGTTATCAGCACACTCTCAATATCACAGATCCTCTTGCATCTCTGTGTCTCAATGGCTCCCAAAGTGAACAGGAAATCAAATGTTCCATTACCGCCCGCCCGCCCCACACTTGCTCATTTTCCTTCTCTTCATCGCACACAAACTCGGCACAGAGACAACTCTTGGAAACAATAAAACGCCTATAATGACAAAAAACTGCCTGCATAAACATGGAAATCCACTCAAGGCTGCAACCGTTCTCATAAGTGGACCGCTAGGCTTTAAATATTGTATGTGTTGCATTTACTGGACTTAAACATAGAAACTGTATCTGCGCCTCATCAACAGTCAAGGAGAGAAGCGGAGGCTTTTCTTTGAGAGAGCTTTTCAGGCGATGCTTGGGTGAAATACTATTGACCATCAAGTATTATACACAGCAAGAATGTAATGATTCTTACTCGTAATCTTCTGTGATTGCTTAAGTGTTGTACATGAATGCTCTTGATTAGGCTACTACAAAGCATTAACCAAATAAAGGCACCTTGCCACAAGCTACAAATTCACCCCTTAATCTCTGAATGTTTGTAAACCAATGAAAAAAGAAGAAGAAGAAAAAAAAAACCTCAAGCTCAGTGGTCTAAAAAGCATTAAGGAACTTACTGAAATCAATAAGGAACCTTCCAAATCCTTGCCTTTGGTACTGAGGCATGATCATTATGCAGGAGACATTGTACTTCTGCTGGCAAAGCTTTTCCTGAGGGAAGGAGAAACAGATCAAGTATGTCAGAGCTCTGCTGAAGCTGGCAATTTACTGCACCTGCCATTGTCCTTGTCTAAAGCCACACACAGGGTGATGAGCTTCCACTGTAAACTTGTACAAATTATGACCACAACAAATACATATTATCCTTTTGTCTGCTAATCTGTTGATTAATCATTTAATACAGTCAATGTCAGAATGGTCAATAAGAATAAGAGAACTGCTGATTTTAATGGCTCAAATCTGGATAAAAATGTATTTTTATGAGGTAAAATCAGATAAAAGCACTAAATTGTCACACTTAAGACTAAATCAACAAATGACTATTCGGTTAAAGGGTTTTATTGATTGAGCCCTAATTTCAACATCTGTGAATGCTATAATGTTTCAAACAGACAAATAAAAAGTCTTACTTTATCAGCGTCACCATTCAAATATGACGATGCGGTATTCGTTCATTTCCGATATAAATCGCTGTGTAATTCTTACCTTGGAGAAGTAGCCCACAAGATGACAGCCTTTCTCATCATTCTTTGTAAGTATGTAGAAGAGGAACGGCTCCACATCATAATACAGGGTCTTGTGATCCAGAAAAAGCTTGGCCAACAGGCATAGGTTTTGGCAAAACAGTTTGCTGACATTTCCATCAACCTAAACATGGAATAAAAAGAGCAAGAGGACACTTTTCAAACAGCTCCCGTTTCCCCCCGCCCCCTTCCTCCCTCCTCCAGAGCCCATTCAGTGGAATCTCATGCAGCATACAGTTATTGCTTTATTGCTGTAAAAGGAAGCTGACCTCAAATATGGAAAGGTCGCCTTTTCTGTAGATTTCATTGGCTGGTGGGTGGAACCAGCCACACTTCTTTGTGTGTCTCTGGAGAATGTTTTTGCTCCTCATGTACTTCAGACAGAACTCGCACAGATAAAGCTTTTGTAATCTGACAAAGACAAAAGGGGACAGCCGCGGTTGGTATTTCAGCAACACTGATGCTGAAATGCAACTTCACGGACAAAGAAACTGGCATTATTTGTCACACACACACACACAAAAAAAAAATAGTATTACCTCGAATATTCAGGTGGGTAAGGCGACGAGTACCAGGTCTGAATCTCATACTTCCCAAATTCAATGATGGCGGGGCATCGGAGGGAGTCAGTGCTCATTAAAGATCCAGTTCTCTGTAAAAAAAAAAAAAAAATGAACAAATGTGGTGACCCAGTAACGCAAACTTATAGGGTCTCAAATCCTCACTTTTTTTTTTTTTCCCCCCCCCTTTAATTCAACATTGTGGTTCATGTTTGTCATGTCTATTCAAAAGGCACAGGAAATCTGACAGGAAATCTGTCGCTACTGAGACCATAAATACTTAAATAACATCTAATCTCTACGTCACCGCTGACATTTAGGCTAGCTTCCATTCCACCAGCTTGTAGATATAGAATATAATACATCCGGCCCATGGTACACTGAACACGTCACTAAGGGAGATACGAATGCGATTATTTCCAACGTTTTTATTTTGTGGTCGTCTCCCACTTCTACCCTTTAGACTGCGCTGAGGATGACTGACTGGGACAGAACAAAACACTTTCGGGAGCACTGTCAACCAATATGGCTGCAATTTTTTATATTTTGTAGGTGTGTCCTTAAATGAAAAATGTCGAGATAAAATAATTTTACGAAGAAGCTGACTGCTCTTTTGTTACGCTAGGGTAGTTAAGTATGGCCTACAATGAGCACTTATTTAGAATCCTTTCAGCTGGTAACAAGAAAACCTTCGCCCAGAGATGGCTGCAGGGATCCACCAGATAAATAGACTTTGCTCCAACTTCACATTCACTTAACTAAGATTATGATTTGAACAATACAAGAAAGAATTCCCTGTATATACCGTATGTGTTTTCTCCTTGTTTACTCTGAAAATACCAATAAAACTGACCCTGATATTTCAGTTAATGGTTACAACCTCTCCTATAGTTTCCTCACCTGCGTAGCAATTTCCTGCACATGAGTGAACGTCTCAATGTCCTCCTCTGTGACGTGGTCTCTGGACATGGCTGCAAAGTTGGCTCGGGCCTCCTGCTTCACGTGCAGCTCCCCGTTGAGGCCTGTTACGGGGACAATAGCACAACATCAACTCATCAGATAAGCACAACACCGACCCGTTTGAAGCAGCTGTAGCTGAATAATTTCATAAATGAATTCTATGCAAATGTGCTTATACAGTGAGTGCTGCTGCTGCTGAGCCTGTTGGAGGCCCTGTCTCTGAGGAATTTTGTGATGTATAATCTTTGCATGTTTATATGAAAATCCCTAATGTAATGAAGTGAAACTAAATCACTCTAATTGCATAACTGCTTTCATGTGCTTAGTCATCCACCAAGACAGTTTCCCATGAATGAAGAAGCAGATGCAGTGAAGGGAGCGAGCGTCGACATGAAATGCAACCAAAAGCAGGCAATTATTTCATAAAAGACATCAACACTATGACTTAACCACCAAACAAAAAAACCCATTACAAGTGGACATGATGTGTCATTAACATATTTATGAAAAAGTCCTATTGTGGTAAGCAGTGTTTGTGTTGTGTATTGTTTAGAACAGCCTGAAACATAAACCATTTGTTTTTTCCAACATGTTTTTTTTTTAAACTGTGACTCCACTCCTGAAGACAGTGAAATGTGAGGGTTACTGCACTTCTTGCAATAATCATCATGTCAGCTCTGAGTCAACTTGGGTGGGTGAATCACTGGGTTGTATGTGTCTGATGACCCCTGGAACTGAGCTCGAGTGGAGACAGGGATTTTCAAGGGTGAGGGTGGGATGAGGAAGAGTGCTGATGTGACTGCAGTCTCTACTAGGTAGTGATCGCAATGTGAGCACTACTGCAGAGGGTCAAGGACAGAGCAAGGAGCAACATAAGGGAGTTAGTGGGCCATGCACTATGACAAAAGCCAACGGGCGAGAGGATGGAAGCCACGTAAAACTCCGCAGCCAAGTCAAAACGCAACGAAACTGGGTTAAAAAACTAAAATAATTCAAATTAGGCAGAAGATTAGTAGTCTGTTAGGATGTTAAAGGTGTCTTCTCAAAGGAAAGATCAGCTCTGTTTTGCTTACGTCACTACCTTTTGTGAGGAAGACCTGAGGAAACCAGCCGTGCATTCTATCAATGGTTTGTTTCCCAGCAGTTTGAGGTGACGCACAGCTTCAGTCAGAAAGTAGGGCTTTTAACTCAGTAGAATTAGTTGGGCATTTGGCGTTGCTCTTCAGTGCAGTGATTTGCGATTCTCTGACTCAACAGTTCAGGGCCCTGTTAAATATTAGATTCAATTAATCTGTGCTTGTTAAATTAAAAAAAAAAAAAAAAAAAAGAAGCTTAAAGGTGTGGAGACGCAGGTCTTGGTTGGAGTTTCAAGCCTTGCTTACCATGATTATTCTCAGGCTTAATTCTTCCGTCTGTCAAGTCTCCCTTTCCTGGTGAAGGGGCTCCCTTCTGAGGGCTCACTTTATACCTCAGCCTGCCTAGTGTCCTGTGCTTTTTAAGGAAGGGGTTGCGTTTGAAATGACTGACCATCTTAAACGGGTGTCCTCTGTGTCGGCCCGGCCCGGCAGGTGTGGAGTGTAACCTATTTTTATTAAACTCATTCTTTCCAAGGCGCTGGGCCCCTGTGTTGGGCAGGTGAGGGGCATCCTGCTTATGGTGCATGCGCTTATGGGGCGCGTAGCAAGGAAGTCTCTTTTTTCGGGACTGTCCCTGAGTCGTATAAATGTGAGAGAGTCCGTCAAATAGTCCCTTAAGTTGGCTGCTATTGCAGAGACTACTCAGGGAGGGAACACTAGACTGGCTTGAGGAGCTCTGGGGCGAGTTAGCAGAGGTTGAGCTGTTGGACACCTGCAACAGGGGGCTAAATCCCGACAACGTGGGTGCGGGAGGAAGTGCACAGGACGAGGAGGCAGTTATCTTTTGAGAGAAGTCAGCAGCGAAGGCAAACGGCTCTGGTGGCTTGGACAGTTTGGGTGGACCCTGGTCTCTAGAGCTTAGCTGTTTGGCGGGCAACTCTACGACTACTGCTCGCGAGCGACGGCCCACCGGGGAGGGGGTAAAGAATTTGGAAAGCCCGTCAATAAGCCCTTTGGTTTTCTTGTTAACGGTAAGTGTGGCTGGAGTGGAAGTGGGCGTGAGGGGGGGAGTGGTGGTGGGGGTGGAAGTGGTGAATTGGGTGGCGTCGCCTGCGCAACACGGGTCTGCAACAGCCAATCTGTCTCTGGCGTCCTTCACAGATGCAGCATGACCAGATGAAGGTGTGGAACAGACGGTAATCTTTTGACCCCTACCAGGTGACCCCCTTCCTCCAAGTGCTACCGTGGAGCCGTCACCACTGGTTACGGATCTGCCGAGGCAAGAAAAAAAAAAAACAAAACAGCTCAATAGCAGAAGTAGGATGTAAGTACTGTGTCTAAATTGTATTCTACTTTATACCTCTACTTAGTGACTGCTATTCTGCTTTGATCTGATCTAAAACATGATGAAATGCTATAACAAACCTGGCAACAACATTTAAAAGCGTTAAACTTAACTTCACCGCAGTCAACAATAATATTAAAGTGCTACTTAGACATGCATGCAACAATTATACAATATCTGAAGGGCTGTTCAAAATGAGCTCTTTCAGACTTGACACTTTATTGATCTGAGTACTGAGTCTTCCAGCTCCAACCTCTTCAATTTTGTCTTTATTTCAGCATGATGAGTTTTCCTGGGAGCAATTAGCACACGTTGTGTAAAAACAGTGTAAAGTCCAATTGTATGGTAAGATTTCACTGTTATTTGTTGTTAATGTGGCATGTTCTTATTCTGAGAAGGAGAATTCTCTTGTATTACATCCTGTCTGCCCATAATCTGCGTTATAATAACAGCACACACCAGAGTAATTGCTCAGATCTGGAAACACACAACAGCACTGTCACAATGCTAACATCCTGACTTGTTTTTCTTCCACCAACTAATAACATTCAAATCACTGCACACTTACAATCTTTGTTTGAGCTTATTCCTGGGTCTTCCGATTGGCTTTGCATATCGACGTTTGATCTGATCGGCTTTCTTGTGCAGCAGTTTCTTCCCGTTCTCCTTCGGCCTGCAAACTTGGCAGATCCAGGTTCCTGGAGGGTGTCCAGACACAGACAGTACCGTTTGGGTGGGTTCATCAATTCAGAGGACATACAGTACATTTGTTTCAAACATTTCCCTTTAATAGCAAGAGCTGGCGAGAGGCCCACCTGCCACACAATGACAATCAGTTACTCGGCACAAAGTGAAAATCCATAGGGAAAACATTGGGTCAATTCTCTGTCTAGGGAAATAGACTTCATGTCAGCTTGTTGAGCAAAGCTATGTGACTTGTATGAACTGCCTGCCAAATGTCTTACTGAAGTATGTGCACCACCATTACAAGCCTCGCTGTAGGGTCAGTACTGTAATCCAGAGATAGCAAATCTCCCCGGGGAAGCTGAAATAATTTGATATGCATGCAAAGCTCCTAATAAGCCACCACTGTGTGCTCTCTGTGTGCTGAGTGACAGCCCCATGCGGCCATCTGTGAAGAAAAGGCTTTGAAATGACAGCAGAAAGGGAAACAGAGGAGCCAGACAGTGTAAACACCTCACCTTTTGGCATTCTTGAAAGCGGCGGGTCGCAGCATTCCATGTGAAAGCCCCGATCACACGAATCACAGAAAAGCATCTCATCCTAAAAGGGAACGGCAGACATGTGTAAGCGGCATCCCTGCTGCATACATGTAACACCCCCACCCCTGTCATTTAAAGTCTTTTGGTAAAATAAGCCCAATCGTGCACAAGAGAGGCTTTTACAAATCTGAGGGAAAACCAACAAATCCTCAGGGACGCACAAAATGAGATCTACCTTCAAGCCTGCAACATAGAAAACGATGTGTTCAGCTATATTCAGCATTATACTTACAGCATTTTTCCCCTGTATTCGACAGGAGCTGCAGGTTTTGCATTCAATACACTGCCATCGTAATCTCTTCACATTTGAGGTTAATTCAGGGGAAAACTTCAGACACGATGGATGCCCTTCAGAAAGAAGAGAAAATGCTTGTTAGCATAACTTTCTCTTTTTTTTTTTGCCAATATTGACTGTATCACAGGGCCACAAACCTGCTTTTTTTGCTCACACAGTAAGGTTAAATATTACCATATTACCTCATCAAAAACAGTGGTGGGCCTGTGTGTCCGCAACACTTTACCCACCCCCCTGCCACAATTTGTGTCTAAAAACAGTATGATCAAACATCTGAGCTGCTAATTACAGATAATGTGATCCTAATGAGGCAGAAATGGCAGCAGCACTCACTCTCACAAAAGCCGATCCATGAAAGCCATGTAAAACGCTGACTTCTCCCTCACCCGGCTACCTCTCATGGTTGTAAAACAGCTGTTTTACAGTGAGAGCACAATTTGTGTACACTAGGAGCGGTTAATGAAAACCACCTCAACGCTACTTAGTCAAATTTGAGCTATAAAAATGTCACCATGAGAACAATTCCTCACAGCATTTAAAATAATTGTTTAAACATAAATGACTCCTTGGCAGAGGTAATTTTATGGTGGTTAGCAGTTTTGTATGGAACAAAAGAACAGTAAAGGAAATGCCACCAATGTGCAGCGAGGAAAGGGCTGATCTTTGATCTCCTGTGCCTGCTGCACTCTATACAAAGGATGTGAATTGAGGGGAAAATGACTTGGGTGATTCAGATTCTAACAGCCACTTATGGTGTATCTGCCTTTCTTGAGCCCACTGTGGGTTGTGAGTAATTTGGATCCCTCCAGCCACTAAATTCAAATATTGTTCAGCCATTAAAACCTTTGAAGGAAAGTAAAAAAAAGAGCAAGAACACGACATCTGCCTCACCGATGATGAGAAGTGATGCTACCAGGGCTGGTTGATATGAAAGCATATTGTAGATTTTAGGACGACAGAACTTTCCAAATAATCAATGACAGATTAATTTTTTTCTTCACCTTTATATCAAGGTAGCTTTCAAGTCACTGAGTGTATCAGGTGTTTGCAGGCAATTCTACCAATTCACGAGGAGGAATGCTTCATAAAATAATTGGATTTGCAGAGGGGATCTGGCGTCGGTGCACTGATATTCAGGCAAAACAGAGATGCAGAAATGCACTAGAACACGCTACAGCTGATTCTTAATAATATTCTAAATAATAAAAAGCAACATTGATCTAAAGATACAAGTTCTCTTTAAGCTAAAGTCATAATCACATAGTCACATTTTCAGTTCAGAGTATCTCATCCATGTCCAAATCAATGATTCCAAGCTAATGTTATTAAGCATGAGATTTCGTATCTGGCATATTATACATAGTATATATTAACTAGCATTCTAAATATTGTGATTTATCTGACATCTCTGTTCCTTATAGAAATTCATGCTGTTTCTTCTGAGCCTTCGCTAACGTACCCATACACGAGTTTTGCACAGACTACAGAATATTCTGTTTTGTGAGAACATCCAAGAAAACGGAAGCGTCAGACATGGCGACTTACCACTGCTCCCACAGTCTGCACAGGACAGCAGCTCTTCTGGCCGCTTGTCCCGATTTGACTCTTTCGTTCCAAGACAGAAACTGCATATTGGGATGGGGTCGACCCGGAGCTGGGTGGGAACACAAACAGAGAGAAACTGTTTAAACAACAGAAACGGGCACAGGCTGCGAATCAAGTGCTTGGGAGCCTGTTTGTTTTTGGACATTTTATCCTATCAGGATTTCAGGGATCAGTGCAGACATATTGCTGGTTAAAGCAGAATGATAAACCCGGTGTGTGCTTTAATGAAATGGCCACAACAATATGAACCAGAGGTATAAGCTCAATGAATGAAAAATAGTTGACCTCTCACATACTACAACTGAATAATAAATGAATGCTGAGAGATATGCTGCATTTGAGATCCACCTCCTTATCCCTTACATCTGAATGGGTAAGTGATCCTAGTAATCATAGTTTAAGGGCTTAATCCAATTCTTAAAGCTTACAATCCAGTCTGAAAGGATTAACCAGCATGTAATCAAATTACCTCAATAATAAAACATGCTCTCATTGTTAGTGCCGTGATCCACTGTAAATGTTGCAAGTCTCAGAACAAACACTCATTTAAAGGCTTATGGCTAAGTTCAGATAAAGCAAAATATGAGCTCAAGATTTACAGAGGATTTCCCTATTGATCACTCACAATGAAGGGAGGCTTCTCGGAAAACCGTGGAAGACTTTGTCTCATCTCTTGGCAAACGAGTCAGCCAAAACCACACCGACCATGACCAGACTGAACTCAAGGGTGACATAACGTGGCTCACCCAACGTGCCCTTTAAAATATGAGATCACATGCACAAGCCTCTAGAGGAGCTTGGCACAAACTGCCGCCTCTTTCCCAGCTTGACAGGAAGTTCTTAACGGAAAATTACTCTCACAGGGTGCGACCATAAATAACCCCACTCATCATCAGTTCACACACTAAGGCCTCATCAATTGACTGGAGCTTTGAAGGGAAGTCTGGTTGTTATTCGTTCCAGGTTACTATGATGCAGATCAGCACCATGGCCTCACCAAACCTTTCCACCTCCAAATCTTAACTAGTCATGACCTCCCTCTAACATCAGGAGATCTTTTTTTAGACTGCATCCATCACCAAACATGAGAAAGAAGCATCTTTTCAACCTGTGACATGAATCCCGGATGGGGAAAAAAATGCAGCATGGATACGGATGGGAATTTGGTCACTGTTCCTTGCTGTTACATCAATAAGTTGTTAGGCTGAGGGGAAGCAGTTTACCGCCACGTCGATAATTACTCTATTTTCCAACCTGCCAGTTCAATACCTGAGAGCAGCCACCGGCATTAGGAGCTGACTGCTGCTCACACAGCTGTGATCATGAACATAAAAACAGTGAAATGTAATGTAAAATCTGTGTGATGAGGCTGCGACTGTAGGTCATAAAACTGCAGCTCAGGGGTAATCAGTGATTTAATATCGCCTTGGGTTATGGAAGAAAAATACAATTATCTCAGATTCAATATGGCAGGGTCCACAACTGCTGCTCAACAAAAAAGTGCAGGTAAAGTTTTTCTTACAACAGTACTTTGAACCGCTTAAACGTTTGGCTACAGCTGTTCTCGAGCATGAAGGTTTCTCTTTTCATAACATTGTAAAATGAATATCTATGAGTTGCTCAAACAAGAAAATCAAATGTAAGTACAGACCTTTTCAGCCATTGTGTAGACTACATAAATAAGTTGAAAAGATTAATCAGTAAGTTCTGTTAACCCGCAGAAAGTCGGCCCATTCAACTCAAATCGAATTTCGCCCAGGAATAAATGGAGATGCTATAGGCTCGCATTCGTCCTTGACCTCGATACTCCATGTTATTGCTGTTAAAAGAATGCAGGCCTCAGTGCTGTTGTTACTTAAAGGAGTATCACGTCTTCATGGACAAAAGTGCATCTGTGTCAGTTTGGTGTTGCCAGAGGATATGTGAAATGACTGAGTAAACAATTTACCCTGTGGACTTAAAACTCTGACTTGGGGGTAAAAAAAAAAAAAAACCCATCACAAACATGATTTTTGCAAGAGAATTATAGATACAAGCAAGAAAAAGAATGTGAAAAGCTTGAAATTATTAAGACATCAATGCCAATACTCTGATGAAATGCCCAGAGCTAATAGGCAAGTATTTTATTTAATAAATCTTCACTTCATAACATGGTCTCCACAGACCACAGTTATGAAGACTAATCCAGGAACTGGAGAATTAATTTTCATCAGGCATATTCTTAGGCCTGGTGATTAAAACCAATAGCAATTTGCAATCTGCACTGCATAAAAATGTGAAAATAGAGAAACAAACACAGCTGAAAAGATGCTGATGGTTTACTTAGGGATTCTAAATTGAGTACATTACAGGAAATTATGCTGCTTCAAAAGAGCAGGCTGTCCTGAGTGAGGGGGTGGGGTCCTATTAGAAACTGCTGGTAGAGAGAGAGCTCAAGTGGTTGCATAACACAGCAGGGGAAAAAAAAAAAATAAAAGCCCTCATTCCTTGCTTTTGTTCCTGCCAGAGTCTCCTCAGAATCTAATAAACTCTAAACCAAGACTGCTTCTTTTTTACCTCAAAGTGTCTCTTATTCTGGACAAAACACACACACACACACACACACACACACACGTGTTCTTCAACAACTGAACAGGCAGAGCTGTCTCATCTTTTAATGTATATGGAAAACCTGGATGTGGCTGGCTGATGTCATCAGGCCGGGAGCAATAGGTTGAAATGTTCCAAATGAAAAGGCAGCAGGCCTTCCTCAGCTATGAAACCCGTCACAGGACACTGTGTCTCAGTTCTCAGTTTCACTTTTGGCCTGAGCACAGACACATTCACAGTTGTGGCTGCAGTATCAAGGTGTCGCTTCCTGATTATTCACTGTGAAACTGATGGGGAGCAGGGCGACGTCTCTGAAGCACGATGCTGCGAGCCACTTCGGCTGCATCGCTTGTGCATAAACTATGAGACCGCACTTCATCATGTGACGCCTTAACACATGATCTACAAAAGTTGTCACAACGAAATATATAGACAGCTGCACACTGCACCTCAGGGCCACAAAATGGAAGCTATTTTTCCACGGCACACCTTCCTGCACCTGGCAGGCTTTTGAAGCTGCAGCTTAAGTACTGTCATTTTTAGACATTTGCAGTTTGTGTTAAATCCAAGAGAAACAGTCTCTGCAAGCTGTAAACCATCCCTGAGGCACGAAAAACAATGAAACATGCAACTCTGTTTACATGATTTTATGTGTAAACTCTTTTCTGCCTTACCACACAGACATCAGCTGCCATCTCTCAGCAGTATTTGTGCTGATGTTTAAGCTCACGCGCTTGTAAATTACCTATAAAATATCCCAAATCCGTTCACTAAAGCTTTGCCTTTCCCAAGACAGCCAGCCACATCCCCTAAGGTCATTGGGCTAGAGTTACATAACCTGTGGGTAGCTTACAGCAGACTGCCTACCACACACAGTCAGCATGACTTTCTGATTATTCAAGCGCTCTTATTATGGCCACCAAAGGCAGCACAGCCCCAAAAGGACACACTCTAGATGGCGTTGTTTCCGACCTGCCAAGACAAGGATCCCCAAAGATAAGGACCACAACCATTAAATTCCCCCTTGAGAAAAGAATGAGGACCAAACTTTCAGCTCCGAGCTCAGAAATAAAATGGCACTGCCACACTAAGTTCCAAAAAGTTCACTCAAAACAAAGCTTTATGTCTAGAGTGGGGTGAGGTATACAATAATATTTAACATTAAGAAGAACATTTTGGCAGGAGTTTGACAGTTGAGCTCTACCTTTAAATGACAAAGCAAAGGCCGGAGTAACATGGGGACAAGCACGAGAGGTGAAAGGTGAGAATGTAGAGGCCAAGGTGGGTGTACCTGGTCTCGCTCATGGGGGAGGAGTGTCACTGATGACAGGCGCAGGGGCGAAGCACCTGGACACCGGGAGCCCCTTCCCTCCGCACTGCCATGACTGAGCTTATACCGCGGGCCATTTTTCAACAACCTGCCGTTGTTGACTGACCGCTTGGCCGCCAGCCGTAACCGCTGACGGAAAGCAGGGTTATTGACAATGTTTGAGAGGTCATCCTGGTTCCTCAAGTACCTCTCGATGTTCTTTAGCGAGGAGCCATGGGTATCATCCAGGCCCTCGATGGCCCTCTTAAGTATTTTATTCCAATCAATATGGCGCAGATCGCTTGAATTCCATATAGACTCCTTTGATGGCACAGATACGTTTGCAGGCGGGATTGATCCAACCCTCCCGGGATTTCCTGGGTCCTTGTAGGAGGCGCTCCCCTTATTTGTAACCTTGAGAATAGAGCCATCGTGAACACTTAATTCCAACTGCTCAAGGACGGTCCTCTTGTCCAGTCCGTGCGACGTGGCCACCGCATGACAAATCCTCTCCTCCGAGGGCCGCTGCTTTTGCCTTTTGATTTTCTGTATTGCTTCAAGAATCCACTCCGTGTACAGAGGGTTTGCAAGTTTTACCATGGTTGAGCAATGAGACTCACAAAAACGTGATCCATAAAGATTCCCACTTTTTGCTGCTGAACACCGGGTACATCCACATCCTTAGCCGCGTCAAAAAGTTATGTTCCACGCCAGCATCCGTCTATCTCTTCTTAATCCTGGGTGTCTGACATTGGATTTGAGGTAAAGTTGGCACGAGTAAATTCCACAATGAGAGTCACCGGCTGACCTTTACTTTACGTAATCCCAGATCAAATCTAAAAAGGAAGCAGACAAGGAAAAATCAGGAGCATTATCAAATAAATCTGTAAATGTGGCAAAGGTTATTTATTTCCTCTTCTTCACACTCTATGACTAGTTCACAGCATGATGACGTAGATGCTAAGCTAACGGAATGCAGGATTCCTAAGATGTGTCAGAACATGGGAAAACAGATGCACGAGCTGTCAACGTCACTAAACACATTCTAGCGACTTAATCCACACACCAAACCTGATGTCCGTTTCAGAATAGGCTGTTTTTTGGTTTGGGTTTTTTTTTTCCTGTCTGTTTGTTGGTTTGTAAAAGTTTTATTTCGCCAAACCTGAGCTAGAAACTTCAACCGAGTTACGGTCGCCTCGACGGTTGAATACTTTCGGCGTCACATTCGACAAACACCACCTCCCTCCCTCTCAAATTAACATTTATCCCGGTAGCACGTTATTTCCAAAATGTCACCGTTACATTTCACTCTCGAGAACGACCTAAAAAGCACAAAAAAATAAAAAGAAGAAGAAAAAAAAAAAAAAAAAAAAAAAAAAAAAAAGGAAAAGGGGGGGTGGGGGAGAAAGGCGAGCGTACGTAAAGTTCCGCTGCTGGTTGTCCTCACACGACTTTTGACAGCTCGACGTCCGCGACGACAAACCGATCAGCGTTAATGACATATGTAGAATCAATGCTCACTTCCTGACAGCTGGTGCGACCCGCACACGGCACGTCCGCGAGGCAGCACCGCGCCGATCCGCGGAGGGACACGCCGGCCCCAACTACGCAACGGAGCCCGGAGTTGCGTTCCGCTGAGTTAAGCAGATACATGACAGCGTCGCCAGCATTACTGATGTCACATAAACAGTCGCCATTTTGTTACAATGCTGTAGTTTACATGAATCCGACATGACGCTGATTACAATCCAATGGAGCCTCATTAAACCTCGCCGACACTAATGCGCCCTCCCCAGCAACTTCAATATTGGCTGCGAAGACGCGTTGCGATCCCTGGTTTGATAAAGCACATGTCAATCTTTATGCATGAGCTGAGCGCGAGAGGCGCCGCACTGGCTGCGCGATCTGTCACTTCGCTCGGGCGACCCGCCTCTTAAGGTGCCCCCAGCGACCGGGCGCTATCGGCCACCTCCGGCGCTCAGATTTTACCCAACTTTTAGCTCGAAACCGCGGCACTGGGGCGTTGTTAAATCCGAGATACGCCGCAAGAGCCGCGAGCCGGCTGATTGGCACTTACACGGGGTGAATATTCAACCCCCGACGCGACGCGTTCAAATCCGGCCCACCTTTACTCGGATTCCTCCCCGAAACACTTGGTTACGCTTCAAAGTGATTCGGAACATTTTGGGACGTTAATTGGCTGTTTGTTGAATCTGTCGTTTGCTTGCACAAAACTATGAAAGGCCGGTTTGAAGTGAAAGCACGTCTGACACGTTATCGATCCCCGGCAGCACATTCGAGACTCCTGCAGGGCCGAGCGCGTCCGAGCTATCGCCCCCCCCCTTTATCGTTCTCCCCTGTCGTTATTTCCCGCAGAGGAGACGCGATTCTCCCGATATTTAACATTTTAAACCGCGCGCAGTCCGTAAAACGGCCTCTTAAGAATTTTTTGTTTGTTTATTTGTTTGCTTTTAAAGTGCGTCTTGTGCTCGTTCCGCCAGTGGAAATCGTTCACGTCCTGCGCTGCGCATGGATGGCACGACCTCTTTATCACCATGAACTATCAAATATCTCCGATGAGGGGAAAATGGTGAGCCCAGGAGAGAGCTAAGACGTCCGGGGAGGGGGGGGGGACACAAGTTAACGCGACTGCCGGGAGAGCAGCTCCTCAATTATGGATCACTCGTCTCCTTCAGCTCCGATTTCTCGCTTTCCATATTTTATTAGGAAATGATACACAGACACCTAGGGTTCTTTTTTTCCCTCCCTCCTCCTTCTTCTTTTTCTTATCCACTGCGTTTAGTTACACAAACAGACCTGCCTGTGTCTAATCCGCCGCCGCCGCGGGCGAGAAGACACAACAAATTAACCACCAAGTTTCATGCGAGGGTGAACATATAACTAAAACGAACGGAGAAGAAGAGGAGGAAAAAGAAGAAGAAGAAGGAGGAGGAGGAAGAAGAAGAGAGGGCACGGGCTAGCGTAAATATTTTGCTGCTAGTTTACCTCTTCAAGTTTTGCCCCCCTCCGGTGCTCCTCTTCATTACCGGGGAGACGTCGAAGGGTGAATGCGCCGCGACATGTCCGTGCGTCTTCGTGGGGTTCGCTGTCGTCGCGCGGCGGCTGGAGAGCTTCGCGCCGAGCCATGGAGAGGACCTGATAACAACTAATTGAAAGGTTAATCTACATAGCAGCCTGTGACAAAGTGGTACCCTCCCCCTTCTTCTTCTCCCACTGTAGACATCCCTGCTGGAGTGTAGCGGCGCGGACCGTCGCCCCTTCAGCGCGCGCCTCACAACGATACTGTCAATTTCACTTTTTCTCCCCTCCATCAACACGTCCGCCGACGAGCCAAGAGACACGATTTTTTGTTTTTTTTTTTACACTCCTGGCTTTCACGGGATTGGACTTTTCATGTCATAACACCCTCATTAACGTTTGTTCCCCATGGGACATTTTTTTTTATTTAGCTCCTATTGATGTGCTGTAGATGTGAGCAGAATGTGATTGATTGACATAAACACATAGATCCACGACATTATTTTATTATTTTTCTCCTTTTAAAAATGAGCCAAATCCTCCACTGGACACACCACCCAAAGGCAGTGTGGGATATTATACACTAACACCCTAATCTGCTAATTAACTTCACCATGCCTAAGGAAGAGCAATAGTTGTTGGCAATAATGTAGATCATTAAATTGTCAGTCTTTAAATGTGCGCTCCCCTTGCTCATTCGCTCCTCTCTTTAGCAGCATTAGAGATGCCAGAAAGCTCATTTTTCATGCACTAATACAGATGTAATTAGAGAGATAATTGGTGACTTCCCCATCAGATTCTAAGCACACGCACCACTATACAGGCTGCTTTAAAAGACGCCTCAAATGAAAATATTTAACCCTCCTAAAAAGCAATATTTGGTGTGCCATTTGATTCGCAGGCGCTTAATGCGCACATTAACGGCGTTGTCATCATGCCGTCTCCTTGATGACCTCATTGATGCTCTCCCGTCCACGCCTGCTCATAATTTGTGGCCTGTTGTTTAAAAGGATGCTCCGCTGTAAAATCAGAACGATTGTGTCGCCATGGAGGCGGTGACCACACCTGCCTGTGTATGGTTATAATGAATGCCACCCTGGGCCCCGGCAGGTCCTTCACTGCTGCAAGGGCCACACTGGTGTTCACAAACACTGCTGCCCATCTGCGGGGCGAAACACTGGCCGGGGCCCCAGTTACGCTCCCGCGTCTGCATTCAGAGAAAGAGATTCTGGTCGTGAACCCGTTGTTCTGTAGGTTAAACATCACAAAGTGCAGTTTGTCCACTTCCTCCTTCACAGCTGCCAACAGCATATTTAACTCAAAGCAGTAGATGAAGAGAGATTTTTGTAGATTGGGGCCACAAGACAAAACCTGACATTTCCAAAATGCCTCGGGATGGCTTAGCCCTGCAGCACTGCTATTAGATAAAGCACCTTAAACGCACAGATTTTTAATGTTTGTTTTTCTTGGTTTGACCGAGCAAAGCAAAAGTTTGCTGCGGAAAAGTAAAAAAACAAACCCAAAATAAAAGGTTTAGTAGTTTTCTTATTGTGGCAGCCATTCTCATTATTTGATCATGGCTCCCTCTTTTTGTCTTTCTGTTTTGCCATCTGTCATCTTGAGAGGCAAATGAACCAGCTGCCATGGAGTGTGATCTTGCCCAATCAGAACTGTGCTCCCTTTCAAAGCGCATCTGTGTGAATCCCTAAAAAAATTGCTGCTGAAAAAAAGGAAAAAAAAAAAAAAGAGTGTCTCAAAGTTGTTAATAACATTTTGGCTGGAGAATGTTTTCATCTCGATGCCCCCGATTAGCATAAATGCATAAACTATGTCTCATCACAGCAACCGGAGCTCTCATGTGACGGGTGCTCAAAAAGAGAAATGATCAGAGAAAATTAAAGAAAATATGATGTAACAGGTTGTTCGAGGGGAACAAAACAATTGTTATTCTCAAGAACGCGTCTTCGCAGAACAGATGAGCGTGGAATTGTTTTTCCGCTGAACACTCGAGACACTGCCCAACACTTCTGCTGGCCCGCCGTCAATAGGAGGGGCCTCCCTCTGATCCTCGTCTCCAACCCCCAGCGACGGCACAGCTGGGCACGAAGGATCAGCCTAATTTTCACGTCCCTTTAATGATCGCCGAGAAGAGTAGCCACTAATCCCTTAACTGGGAGGAATGATCTCCTGTAGCCCCCACGCTGCCACTGCAGACCCCCAGAGTCCAGTTAGGACCCAAAAGGCATCAATGCGGGGACTGAGCAGAGCCAGAACACCAGGCTGGATGGTGCTGAGCTGTCCTAAAGTGATTAGCATGAGGGAGCCTGCTGCTGATTAAATAATTAGGAAATACACAAACTCTGTGTCACAACACTGATTTTGTCCTTCTGCTGGTAACACACGTCTTTTGTGTTGAATCTTGGACTATAGTGGTATAGTTTGATATTGTTTTATTGATGTAATTAAAAAAAAATAATTATTTCCAGGTTTATCCCGTCACAAGTCGCCCATAATTGCATGACAGCTGATTAGTAAAGCAACACTCGGCTGAAAACACTTCATAGAGTTTAAGTATCATGATTGCCGTCCCCTGCAGGTTTGAAAAGCTCTGTGACGGGTGGCGTGCAGAGTCGACACACCACGTCCGTGTCACCGAGTCGCTCGGAGGCTCCAGTGGAAGTAGTTTAATTAACAATTTATCGACAAAGCGATAATTGTTTGGAAAGTAGTCAGCACGAGCACCAACAGTGGAGAGAAGTGCATCGCGCGGCAGGAAGGTTAAGTTTTGTTGTCGTTTTGTTTTTTTTGGCCTTGACTCAGGGTCACCGTTAGAATCAAGTCAAATCCGTTGTTAATGAAACAGAGAAAAATAAACTTTCCGCTGCCACTCGTCCGTAGAAGCTTTTCCTGGAGGACACTGCACTTCTCAACCATTGATCCATTTCCTCAGCATGATTCAAAAACTATGAAACAAATGGCAACATTTTACATTAATGTTCATATAATTACACCATTCAACAGCTGCTTACTAACATGCACATTAGTATCTTATTAGTCGTTATAGCCTAATATGGTATTAACTACTAGTTTATTAAGAATTGTTTTTGAATACTCTCCTAATTACAGTTTCGTAGTAAATGTAAGATATAGCTGGACCACAAGAATAATATTTCTTCCTTAACAGCATTACATAAATATGGTCTACAGGCCGTAGTCTAGTGTCCAAATTAGGTTGAATGAGGACTTTCTAATTCAGACCGTGTTTCCAATTCTAAAGAGAGATCTCGCTCATAACTAATTCATTTCGACACAACGGACCCAAACTATTAATGAATTAGTGATGTGCGATACCTCACTTTACATCGGGGAGCACATGCTGAGTTATATTCTTGTGGCACCAGTGCCGTACACTGAGCAGGGCACATTAAGATCATTCATGTACAACAATTTCCTGTCCGACTATCAATGAGAAGTAATGAAGAAGCCAATCTGTCAGAATAAGGCATGAATTATAAGTGCAATATAATGACTAATGAAAAAGTCAATATGCTGCTAATGTGCATGCTAATACGCAACTAATTGACAGTTAATATGTGTTCCCCAAAAATACAGCTCCCATCAAAGCCTGACAGCACTAAGGAAGTGACAGTCAGACATAACTGAAACCTACTGAATGGGTCGATG
>KV751339.1:2741549-2759699 GCA_001698575.1 Mola mola
CCATCAAGTGTTCAGTTTTTGATACTCAAAAAGACAAGATTTTTCAGCACCTTTACACATACCAAAACCATTCCTATCCTCGATGCAGGTACATTATTTGAATTGTATTAAAACCCTCTGAGATGTTTATTGAGGCGTCATAAGGTATTAAAGCTGCAGCATTTCACGACCCGTGCTGTAATTTTCCCAGTAAAACACTGAAAAAATACACAGAAAAATCCTGAAGCAGATGTGTGCAGGTCTCTTGTGGTAAAGACAGTTTTGGGGCGCCGGGATGCATCAGTGATAGCTGGGCTTCTCCGGGAAGGTGCACCCGACCCGTCTGATGATGACGTTGGCGGAGTAGTGTCCGGCCCGGATGCACTCCTCCAACGCTTGCTCCTGGACCAATGCGGAGAGGAATCCTGGGTAGACGACAGAGCACAGGTCAACCCGTATCCTACCGTTACCTCCAAAAACCTGCTGAGGGAGGCGTTAGCATTAATGTAGGCCGGGTTCTAATGGTTTCTGGCAAAATGGCCATAGATTTCTCATCGTCAACGGGACACAAATGATGACTGTATCATGTGGCGCCATGATAAGCTCACACGGAGTAAAAAACAGCAGGCTAAATGCCGCGCTCATATAACCTGAGGACATTACGACGTTGGCCAGTATCAAAGGTTAATTGGAAATGTTCACCGTAGTCAAGCTGTGCAGAAGATGGATTTCATTCCATACCTCCCACAAAGGCGTCTCCCGCTCCGTTCGTGTCGACAATATCATTCTGGTCGATGTCCAAAACCGGGAACATGGTTACCTTTTCACCTGTGATCGAGACATGGGAAGGCTGTTAATTAGTCGCCAAATTCCCACCTCATCATTTTTGAATGTAATTGCAAAGCACAAAATTCATTGGTCATATCGCATGGTGAGGCTTGGTTATAATTTAAGTTAGCTGACCTTCTTTTTGGCTAATTCATGACAAAAACATAATTTGTGCTGCCAAGGAAGTCAATGTAACACATTTTTGCAAACAGTTTTTGAAGTTTCAAAAGCTAAAACACAAATATGAAATTAAAATGACATAGTTCAAAAAAACCCAACTGTATTCATTTTGTCAAACATACTGTAATTTTATATTAGTTAATCCTATAAACTATTTTGTCGGCACATACAACCCCATTGACAAAAAAGTTGAGAAATGTTGTAAAACATTTGAAATAAACTTTGAAATGTTATCCTTTATAATGCTTTTTGGAAACATACCACTCTTTGAAGACAGTGAAATAACTGTTTGGAACATTACAAAGAATAATGTGTAACAGGTGCAATAGGTATGATAGTAGATAAGATGAAAATATCCCATTATAAGCCATATTAATGGCATGAAATGGTACATACACTGGGCATTTTTATCTCTAACATTGAGGACTATTGGCAACACAAGTAAGTCAAAACACTAGATACTGTCATAACTTTAATATTTGTGATTTAGACGCTCAGAAAACATGGGTCGGAAAACTTTTACTTTGGTGACATGTTTATCTCTCCCAAAAGAATGAATGGACCTGCTCCTAGTCTCCTAAATGCCTGTGGAGAGTTTGGTGAAGTACAATAGACGGGGATTGTTCGATTTGAAGAGAGTATTTACGTTTTTAAAACTGGAATCTTCACTGTGTGTTAAAAGAGTCAGATGGAATGTGAACTAACACTCTCAGCTGAGCTGCTACGGTGGAGATCTCAGCTGAGAAAAGAGTGTAAAAAACATCTTTTCAAATCAATCTGGACTTCAGGACTTTTTGAGATTTGGTAACACTGGACAGATTGCATGGAACCCTTCACTGTTTTCCACTTCCATTGTATAGGAGAACACTGAAATGCATCAATCTGCATCAAGGTGAGCGGCAAGTGTTAATTTTGGGTGAATTATTCATTTCTGTCAACATTTTAATTTGTCATACACTTTGGCTCACAAGCAAATGTTTGACAAACAACAATTTCACCTCTACTTCATGTTTACTACATGCAAGCTGCATTTGCATTTTAGCATCCTAAAATATGAAACTAAAACCATGCTAGTGTTGTCATCTAGAGCATTTTGGCAAGCTGGCATAGCTCAAATTAGCCTCAAAGCCAATACATTGCAACACTTTTCAATAGCAATACATTAACTAACATTAGTTATGACAGTAATAAGCATATACTGACACTTAAGTGCCAACAAATCATTTACTTACAATCTTAATGTTAAATAAGTACTAATTCAGGCATTATTCAATAGTTTAAAAAGCGACTATTAAGTGTCATTTAGTGGACACGTGTTTTCATCTTCACAATAAGAGTCACAATCAGGTAAAGAAATGATTTATTGCAGTTAAATCATGCATTCATGAAGTAAAGGAAAAATGTTTTAAACTTTATGATAAGGTTCACATTAATACTTGATGAATTCAAGTTAATAAATATTTTATTAGGGTTAGGTTGCCATCTGTGCCTAAATGTTTCTCGTTGTATTATTTAACTGTTAATCAATGGCCATTTCTGTGTTAACTAATGTTAACAGTACAGTTAGAAAGTGTTGAATAAGCACCTTAGTTAACTTTAGTAACTATTAGTACTGTGATTACACGACAAATACAGTAAATGCTTCATAATGCTTAAACTAATCTTAGTTAATGTACCATTACTGTAAAGTATTAACAATAAATTTGTAAAACTGTTGATTGTTTTCAGGACAAAATTTATGAATACGGACATACATTTAATGAATACAGATCCAAAACCTAGAAGAGCTGCAAATCCTCACACATGAGAAGCAGCAATCACTGGATTTTGTCATTTTGCATGTCTTATTATGAAAATTGTTCTCCTCTGTCACGGGACAAATGGATCGTTTAACTATTGTTTCAATGACCAAATGCAGCAATGTCCTGCAGTGGATTGAAGACACTTTCCAGAAGCAACAGATTATCAAATGCAAGAAATTCTCAACATATCTAACGCCTTAGGTGAGTGCAGTGATAAATTAAAAACATTTTGCGGGTTCAAAACGGAATCTATTAAAATGAGGGTCTCTTTATTATCTTCAGCCGATTATACTGCTTCAATTATCAGTTGCATATGCGCTTCAAAGAGACTTCCAGTTTAAAGGAGAGGGGGTAAAAAAGAAACACAAATCTACCAGATGACATAGTCTGGAGGTGCAGAGTGACATTAAATCAACAGTTTATGTCGGAGCAATCTAAACCACACACACAATCTTCAAACAATCTGAGGTCTCTGGTGCCGACATGAAGGTGGAGAAGACAAAAGACTGACGTGTGGATAAAAGGAACACGAGGAGGCTGACAGACCTCTTATTGAGAAAAAAGGTTGGAGTTTTGCAAGAACATGAGGAAAAAAAAAGTTTTTTAATGAGGCTCCCTGCTAATCTAACAACAGCTCACAGAATATCTGCGCTGCAGATATTACACTGCACCTTATTAATTTTGGAATAAAATTTGGTCCTTTTCCTCCAGGGCAAAAGATACACGACCTGCAGAAGAGCAAGTGAGCAACATATGACAACCGGTTATCTGTACATACCAGCTCCACCAAGTTGTGGCTGAAAATGACATCTTGGAGAGAGGAAAAGTAACAGCATTAAGAGTCAGGTGCTCAAACTGTATCAGATTGTGTTTTCGTAATGGCATTTTTTCTATTCAAAGCAAAAAACAGGTGATTTTTACTTCGGTAACAAATAAGAAAAAGACAAGAATCCTTTCCTTTGCTAAAGACTCTGCTTAATTACGGCTACGATAAATATCAGTGGAAAACATGCTAATCATTAGAAGTCAATGTAGTCAGTGATTGGATACTTTAAAAAACTGAGGTGGTTGCTCTTGTTTGTCCCATTGGACTAAAGAAATCAAATAATCATAAAATAACTGAAATAATACAGTTGTTAGAGAAAGGGGTACTTTACACAGTGTGGGCATTAGCTCTTATTAGATATTTGCAATCAGGCATCTTGTCACATCGAGATGCTAATCTTTGTGATAACTAGATTCAGAGGTGTCAAATACAATTTGAGCCCGTTGATATTTATAACTGAGTTCAATCATTTAAGTCTGATGGAAATGAAATGGCTTCTTGTGATCAGCAATGTTTGTACACTCCAATGTGGATAATTTGAAAAAATGAGCTTTTACCTGTACATTTGGATCCACACAAACTGCGTTTTATGTCACTACAAAAGAAAATTCTTCAAAACACTGTCTAAAGTGGCCCCTTATGCCGCCTTTCCTCTGCATGGTGCCTGCTTGACACGCTGGACAACTCCACTGCAAACAGTGCCCCCTCAATGTAGCTGGGCGTTACGGCAATGTTGCGGGAAACTGCTGTGAAGTCACCAATGCGAAACACATGTACGGCAACAACAATGGAGGATATCAAAGGGGATTGTTTTTTTGATTCTTAGTATGTAGCCGTTTTCTGCAGTGAGGAGAACTCTCGAAACATTAACTCAGTATTCGGGCTTCAGTTCAACGGCAACACCAAGAGGGTATGCTAAAGTTAGCATATATGGTCTATTATTACCTATTTAAAGAACTTAAACTAGGTTGTTATGTACATTTTTAAATAGCATCTTTTTTTTTTTTTTACGTTATTTCAGAACAAGTGCTTGCTAAGCAACGACAATTCTCTCTGACCAGTCGGTGGTCTGCAGTGGTTTACGTCATCGCCCCAACCTGTTTAGGAACCTCAAACAAGGAAGTGCTAAAAATCGCACCAGCTTTTCTGGTGAAAACTGAAAAAGGAGAGTAGAGTCGAGGCCCATGTTTTGGAAAAGGGGTCATTACATGGTGGCCTCTGCCACGAGTGCATGACTGTGCGTGCCAACGGGTGAATGTGACAAACAACCTTAAGGTGCTTGGAGGAATCATTAAACTTGCAGTTTACTATTAAAATTTACAATGCCACATGTAACATCTGGGACAACTATAATTTCACGCCTCAATTCCTGCATGCTCACTGTTGTTTTCCATAATCATCATGGTGAGAAACAACAAAAATTGACATGATCTGCATTGTTTTAACATGCATGCAAAAAGTTTTGTTTTTGGTCTCTCCGTTGCATCTGAGGTGGTGCGCTCGGGTGTTTGGTCACTGGTTAGTCATAATAAGTGTGAAGTAACTACAAATAAACTAATACTTGGCTAGTAGTGCTCGTGTTTTGCGAAAGGGTACATTTCGCATGCTTATAATGCTCTTCTCGGGTGTTTGATATATTAGTCATCTGGACTGTATCGCCACCTACTGGTCAACTGGACTTCTTTTTTTAAAAAAATGAAACAGAAAAACACTTTTCAATAATAAGTAAGATCTTGGTGAAATGATTCTACTTTATAGCTCATTTGCAATAAGCATGGTTCTAAAGATGAACGTAGGTTGGTCCATAGTGAAATATCTCAATAACCCCTGAATGGTTTATAGATGATGAATCCAAATAATGTTGTTGCCATCGTCACGTCAAAATCTTGCTACCATCCTCAGCTGCAGTCTGTGTTTAGTGCTTGTAAGCAAATGTTACTCTGTTGACACACCACACTACCTGTTGAACATCAACATGTCAGCATTCTCACTTCACTATCAGAAATTTGCTTCAAAGGGTTTTATAATCTATACCACATGTAACTGCTCTATCCTCCCCAAAGCACTGTAATTTTTTATAAAACAACACTAACATTCAGAAATTTAGTCCTTAGAGTTAAAGTTTACTGAGGTATTTTTGGTCCATTTTGAATGACTATATAGAGAAGTTTCAAAAAATTCTTGCTTTTTTTGTAAAACATGTAGACATGAGAATATAATTGAGAGTCTCAGGCCAAAAGAGATAAAGTCTTTAGCATTTCTAAATGATCAGTTCAATGTGGACACCTTGATTCTGACGAACAGAACTTTTCAAACACGATTCCAAGAAGCATTACACAACGGACATCGAAGAGTTCTTTACCATCGCAGCCTATGTTTGCTCTTCGCTGCTGCGGGGAAGTTCACGTAACCTCATTAATGCAAATTACTACATTTGACTGACATGTTGACTTGGGTTAGAGTCCAGCTATTCCTCAGCTGTCAGGAGCAGATCCAACTGGCAAAAACTGTAATTAAAAAAAAAAAAAAAAAAAATACCTACAAAAATAGAGACTCTGTTGTTACTGGCCTGTAGAACTGTTGAAAACATCACTTTGTTGGAGTTAATTCACATTTCACTGTTATGAGATCAGCAACAATATTTTCAGTCAATAAAACCGTAACATGTTCTTGATCCTGGAGTTTGGTGTGACAAAGTGAGCGGAGAGGAAGATTGGTGGAGAAGACGTGGGAGTGGAACAGTGGCTGTGCTTTGACAGGTAACCTGCAACAGAGACTAAAAAAAAAAACCTGAGAAATTTGAAGCAACTCAAATACTTCCTTCGAGTAAGCCATAATTATGGGCTTTTGTTAATTCACTTTTCATAATTTCCTCATTACAACTCCTCAATGGTGGTGATTAAACTTAAAAAATGCTTTTAACAGGCGCCTCTTTGAAATGAGTATCAATTAAGCCCTTTATTATTGGCTATTCGTTTTAACAATGCCAAATCACGGCACAACACTGAGAAAACGCTCTCCTGTTAAGAAAAATTCGAGCGACAGCACATGAAAATAAGACTACCTCAGCTTTATTAGAAAATAAGCAGAAGGAGCCTTGTTCTGACTCTGAAATTATTATACGCTTCATTTGATCATGTTCCAGTTTGCACTATATTTGCTCTGACAGAAAGCAGCTAGATCAAATAGTTGGCAGGTCATTAAAATGAACTTTGATCCTGTCACAATGTACCATCTACACGAGTAAAACAATTAATACATCATTTTAAATCTAGAGCGGCTAAGTGACTGGGAGTTGCACATGAAAGTTGAGCTAAAAGGCATGAGCTAAAGGACTCAGCAGAGTTTAGGTATCACGTCTTTATGTGAGAAACCTCCCTGAGAACACTTCTTCTTCTGCAACGTTTCCTTTTTGCTTTCCAGCCAAGCTCCGAGCCGCGGAGAGGAAAACAACATTACCACTTTCTTGGCAAACGCGACAGGTTAGGAGCAAGTAGACATTCAATCTGTTTGCCTATCATAACCGGCATCTTTGTTCACAATCGAGTAAGAAAAAAGGGGGAAAAAAGATACATATGCCTGTAATTACTGTAACCACAGGCAAAAGATCATCGCCAGCCAATATCCTTTCAGGGAGACATGAAAGAAAACACTTCGATGTGAGATGCCAAGGGAAAAGAGAGGCGGCCTTTGTCACCGCGCAGAATGTTAATTGATTTAGTCTATCATGAAGTATAGACCATAAACATCCTGCTTTTCAAACAGACTATTCAAGTAGATCTTTCAGGAATCCTGCAACATTTAATCCGCTGCAACTTTGCAGGGAGTGACAAGTAAACCTGCGTGAATCAAAAGAGCCCTGTGCTGTGTAGTCAGTAGTCCTCCCTCAGTTTCCCTCGTGTGACTAACGTATAGATCAGGTCTTTTTTTTAAAGTCAAAATCTGCTTGCCTGGCCCCCCTCGAAAGCCCCAAAACTCTGTGAGGCGCCGAGTCAGGCTTTATCAAGTCCTTATCGGCGATTAGAGCGGCGACCCACGCTGAATGATCGTTTATTAGATTCTCCTCAACGTTAAGGTTCAGGGCACAATGATCTTAATTACTGCTGTAATGGGTGTATAAGCAAAAGCCTGGTGTAGTTCAGCAGTGTCAGTGGCAGCTAAATAAAGGTCCATTTCCCCTGCTCCCAGCTCTTGAAAGGCACATTTGAAGCGTCAGTGTGATGAAAGGCACCAAATGAAGGGTAAGGAGGGGGGAAAAAAAAGAGAACAATAACGAACTGACGTGTCTTTTTGCAGAATTATACCACGGGGGAAGGTATTCTCCCATCCTTAATCACTATAAAATGGTTTAACATGACACGCAGAGGCTGGCAAATGATCAAATCCTGACAGGAGGACAAATTGCAAACAAAATGAGTGATCAAGTTTATTAGAGCACCGCCTCTGGGAAATGAAAATCTTTAATTCTGTTTTTACATTGACATTTATTTGGCTGGCATGAATAGCAATGTTCATGCGCGCACACACACACACACACACACACACACACACACACATGCTAATTCCGCAGCACCGACTACTGTAACTGCTCCAACGCAATGATAGCACATTAAATGACATTTATCATGTTTGCCTTTGTAGATGACATCTGAAACACATTGTCTTTCATCCTGCCCGCATTCATCATGTATTTTATATAAAGTTCACAGAGGCACACGGCTCTGTCTTCACGCAGGAGCAATGAGAGAGGCAGGCAGGAATTATCCATCACGTCCAGTACAATGGATGGATTCTTGCTCCTTTTAACCGGCGGGCTTCTGCTTAAAGATCTCTCTTCAAATTCTCATGAAAGGAAATGTACTTCCAGGAATTCTACTTTGAAAATGAATGTGGCCGGTGTTTAACCCTTAGGAGCCGAATGCTGTTCACTACACTGAACTTGCAGATTTGTTATGTGTTATTTTAAATAGCTAACTTTGCCATCGGACTTGAATGACATCAGAATGTCACTACATGGTTATTATGGATTTGTGACTAAAGAATTCACTATAACAGCACCATCCTCATCTTCGTATTTGAGCATTTTGCTACCATCCCTGTACAAAAGTGTAAAAATTGAAAAATTTCCCATCTGCACTGGATTATTTACTGACATAAACAAATTTCATAGAAAACTGTGAAATTAACTGTTATTGTAAAAATAAATATATTAATAGTGTTATGTAACGATATGATGCGATTTTATAACAAAGTTACTATGCCATACTGATATTGTCTTATCATCACATGAAACAAATATGAAGCAATATTCATTCATTTAAACATTTTGAGCTCCAGATGCTTCCAAACATAATATTTGGCCTTACTAATGAACTATTTACACAGTAGTACATTAAACCGTACTGATGAGTTTGACGAAAGATATGTGTGAGAATAACTTCATATGTACATACATATTGACATATTGTGAATCTGCACTGGAGCTCTTGGAGCAGGTGGAGCAGCACTTGTGAAATAAGTCATCTTTTCTGTATTGAACTAGATTATTATATTTAATGGTATCAGAGTAACAGGATGCACATTTTCAAATATGACTGATTTAATTGAGGCTTCATGATTATAATGATTCACAATGTATTGTCATACCTGTATTATTTAGCTAAAAAAAAGCCCCACTTTATCCACCTGCTAACTGTGTTTGCTGTTTGTCAGGCAATAGTACACAGCTAAAGAGGTTTTATCAGAGCTTTATTGCTGAAAATAGCTGCTTGCTAAGGCTGTAAACAACACTGATGAGAGTGAACCAAAACCTTGAAGTCACAGGCTGTAAAACCAAAATAATGAGTTAAGAGATGCTAAAGCCCTTTGCAGGGATCTGCAGAGTCTGGTAATAATTCTGTGAGGTTATCATTAACAGCTCCCCCTTTCACATCACACACTGGTATATTATCCATTCTTTATATAGAGATTGTAATTAAAGACACTTTTACCCTGTATTATACAAAGAGAGAAGCTATTGATTGTTTCATAATGCCACCAGTGTCACTTGAGCTCATAATTACCCTTGCCAGCAGTATGAAACTGAGGACCTTGGACACATGTGAAGGCAGTGTCCTGCAGTACTAACAGTCCTGCTGTGGATGTGCCTGCCTGCAGTCCCCAGCGATGAATGATATGATGGAATCTTTACCTGAGTACATCTCTCCCCATGCATGACTAGTCTGAGCTGCAAGGGCAAAGAAGAGAGACACCCTGTGGCTCTAAACAAAGGCAAAGGCTCCCAGCAGTAATTGGAAACTATCGTCTCTCTCCCCCTCACCGCTTAAACCTGCAAACCCTGCTCAGCAGTGATGACGCTGCCCTTTAAAGTCCCACTAACCAATATGTCCTGAATCAAAGGAAATTGGATTGATTTGTGGTACAACATTGTCAACCCTCTCCTCAAGGTCACTCTGCAAGCATTTTGCAGGAATAAAAAGGGCAGGATGTGAGAGTTGAAGCATCAAAAATTGCTGAGGACTGTCCTGGAGTCTGTCCAAGACAAAGTTAGAAGTACTTCACAAATCAATTCAGGCTCTCTGCATCCCCCACACTTCTTTTAAGCTCTGAAATGACAGAATGTAGCGCAAGCATTCTTTTTTTTTTTAACATCTGGTGTCAATATTGCAGGTTAACTTCAAAGAAAATACTGATAGCATTTGGCTTGCTTCAGTCAGCGATATACCCTTTATTTAAGGCCGCGTTCTGCCATTTTGAGATATGAGGTTTAGGTGAAGGGTAAAGATATCCAAAAGGGGCCAAAGTTGGGAACGTTCTGAGTGGTACTTAAGTGGAAATACATGTGAATAGGCAGACATAAGGTGCAAAAAGAAGGAAAAAAAAAAAAAAAAAGATGGCCTACCAACAGTTGCAACAGTGTCATCCTTGCCCTGGGTGAAGACCACCAGTCGCTGCCTTTTTGTGTTGTCCTTGGGGAGGTTTTGGGTCTTCTTTGCAATCTCCGCAATGTCATCTGTCTGCAAGAAAATCACACCGCTGGGTGACTATGTTAAAGCTGAATGGATGGATCATGAGCAATATCTGTGGCGTTAATCAATGATCACAAATGTGGCTGAGAGAGGTCAGAATTTCCAATCCTGGCAGACGGATCAAGTGATAATGACACCAGATGGGCCATGAAAACCGTTTTGAAAAAAGATCAATAGGCGAACTCATTGATGTTTCCGTGCATTTACAGGGTAGCTGTAAAATATTAGAATGTCATATTCCCAAAGTGAGATGAAAATAAGCATGTGAAGTTATGCTGTTGTCAGATAAAGCTACTTCTGCGAGCTGAAGCGATAGGTGGTGCGTGTACTGTATCATTGTCTTCCTGAAACAGGCCATCTCTCTTCAGCATCTGCACAGAATGGATATTCTCGCCTGGAGACGACAGAACTCTCCGGAGTGCTTGCCTTTGATCATGAGAGGAATAAAAAAACCCACACCTGTCAGTGCTACTTTATCATTAACTCATCATGATGTACTATAAGCAGGTTTAGTATCTTTTTCGCCGTCTCACAGTGGGCTGGACTCTGCTTTTCCCCTAAAACAGCACACCGAGGGGGTAGCATTAAGGGTATCATTCGAGCACCCTCAGGGCGAGCAAATACTGTGGTTATGGGAGTAATCAGAGAGATAGGCTCCAATATCCCCAGCAACACTGGTGCACTCAGACCAATGAGCTTTAACACCTCTAAATGTTTCCCAAATGTCGTTTAATCAGCCCTGAGAGGTCCGGAGAGACCCTGGGCCGAGGAAAAATGGGTGTAAGTCTCTAAGTAAGTGCTAATGGTGAGGTTAATATAGTGGCTGTTAGCAGCCGATGGCGAAAAAAAGGCAATTTGTCAGTGTGACTGGATGTAACCACAAGCACTCCTCCAGACATTGAATGCAAAACCGCACACGACTTCGACACATTGTCGCCCCTTTGGTTTTATGTTCACTGACATAAAAAGGGTACTTGACTAAGACTTAGGAGCTAAAAGGTTCTACGGGCCAGAGGTGGTAGGGTAAATGTCATGGCTCTCGAGCAGGGCGAGCTACACACATGAATGAGCGTAATCACACACACGCAGGCGACTCCATCTTTTTCCCTTGGCGGAAAAATGTACCTGTCACGTTCCTACGGCAAAGGAACGCAGAAAAATAATGCAAACTCATACACATAAATTGGGAAATGATTTGGTCAAATTGCTGGCAAATGGCAATATTTACGAGTGCGCTGTAATTGATCAGACATACATCAACAAACCGTGAAAAGTACATTTGGGAACGGTGCTAAATTGTGTTTTTGTGTTGAAGCCAGTGAGAGGCCGATCATCGCCACCGCAGGCTATTTGAGGAACACAGCCGGGGATAGATTCAATTAGATCTGCCATGCAAATAGTTGTTCAAGCTCTTAATGGAGAGTTAAGATCTACTGACTGCTTCCTTTTGTAGTACAGGATGTACTAGTACCAAGATTTGTATCTTGTATTTACAGGACACTTGTGTTAGTCATCCATTTAGTTAAATACAAACAACGTTTCAGACTACATTAGGGTGCATCTTTTAGTGTTTTACACAATTATGTTCCCCTAAATGATGACTGACTGCACTTTTATTGAGTTTAAACTAACTTAACTGACCTCAAAAAAAAAACAACATTCACCTCATGACTGCACGTTCTGATGTTTTTCAGATGTTGGCCCTTAAATAACACATTATTCAATTGAACTGCTTTTAAAAAAAACCTGGAAACATTTTAATGAGAGATTATGAATGCTGCCATCAAAAAAGGGGTATTTAATCTAATTTGCACTCGTGTAGTAATTCAGGTTGACAGAATTAATGCTAATGAATGGAAGGCAGTTAATGAATTACGCAATCTCTGTGAAAATAACTTCTGATGACTGGTGGTTGATATGTCATTTAACAATCTCTTTGGAGTGAGCACTCCAATATGGATACAAGTATCATCAACAATGATTTTTTTTATGTGATTTTACACACTCTGACATATATTAAACTTGTTTCAACTCTATCACACACTCTACAGATAAGTACTGCAAGTATTCTCCAATAATGCTCTTTTAACAAAGTTTCTGCTTTAAACAAAGTTATAGTGGCTTCTGTTTAAAGCATACATATTTTGAAACCTTAATGACTTGCTCATCTTCACTGTGTGGGCAAGAAAAATTGGCATCAAAAAGTGACAGGAGGAAATACATCAATATTCCATCAGGAAATGCAGTAAGTACATCACACGGCACTAATGTTATCTGAGAAATCACATTCATCCAATGTAATTACACAGAGTGTTCTGGCAAATCAGGTTGACATGGAAAATGTCAAAGAATTGTAACTAAGAGGGAGAGTCTACATTTTGCCCTTTGTGGGGTTTTTTTTTTTTCATGTGAGGCACCCTCCATCACCACCAAACTCCCCCTTCCTCCTCCTCTTTACCGCCTTCATCCCTTCTCCTCTCTTAAACCTGTCACTGCCATCAGGAATGCATTTCTATTCCAGTCACGTTGATCACACCGTTAGTGATTCTGGATGACAATTATTCACACAGTGCAGAGCCACAGTCAAGGCAGCTGTACCTCTGAAAGAGAGACGGCACTTAAAATACCTGAGCCCTTATGAAAAAAAAAAAACTCGCCGGCTATTTGTATTTTTGAGTTTTTAAGCATGAAAAATATGCAAAATACAAGCAACATTTTTCTCTAAACCAAGGCAGCGTTCATTTTCCACTCAGTAGACAGAGGCTTTAAAACACACAAGTGTATTCTACGCGGTAACAAGCACTGTAATTTTCATTTCTATAATCTAAAACCACGGGTGGCTGCAATTCAAAAAGACCACAGTGCGATTCAGCATACTGTGATGCTAAAGCAGTGAAGGGAAGACATAGAGTATCATCCCTGAGTGCAATGAAGATAATGAGGAAGCTTTTTAACCAGACAACCTGATGAGCCCCAAGCCTGCAGAGAAAGGCTTGAAACCATGCCCAACTTCTCAGCTTCCCGAGAGGCTTTTCAAAATTCAATAAATAACATCTGTAGGCGATGTTGGGTGCAGACCTAGCAGAGTGCGTCATAACAGAGAGCTGGCTGAACAAAGAAACCATGACGACTGCCAGGTTTCCATAGCAACTGCTGCAAGGCCTGGAGAGTATAATAGCACATCAATCACTGTCCAAAAAGAACTTCATTATCAGCAAAAATAAACCTTTAGGATCTGTTTAGTGTGCAACTGCTGGTCAACTCACCTCAAAGCCCAGCTCTTTGGCAAAAGTGGCTGCTTCCTAGGAAAGAAAAACACACACAAAAATGAGTAGTTAATTACAGAGTCACAACGGAGCAGTGTCACACCTCAAAGTTGAAGTAAAGACATCTCGCTTGCCTCCTCACAAGTCACTTGAGAACGAGTAACCCCGAGTTAGCGTTGCTCTGCTAACTCCTGATTTAACCGACATGCATCCCACCCATTTAATCTATTGCCCCACTTCATCTCATCTTTCCCCGGCTGCATGAAATAACACCGAGTCAGCCTCCAGCCATGAAACCACCACTGAAACCATGAATAAGTTCTGGTGTGCGGGAATCCCCAACACTGCAGGCATTCAACACCCACTGTATATTTCTTTTGTCTCACAGCAGGTGCACTTTAAAAGCCTGTGACAGTGTTTATCCAAGTTTCTTTTCTCCTGAACTACTGATCATGGGGCACTAATACTTTTTCATATACTGTATATGTGGTAGTTTTAGATTTTTCAGTTGTCGAATCTAAATGAATTCTCAGTGTTTATATTGGGACATATTTTCTCTACCATTTATTTCCCTTCCATTTACATAAAATATTAAAATGTATTAGCAGGCTCTTAAAACCGTTTTGAGTGTTATAATCCATCAAAACAAACATCAAACCTTCATTATTTGAATTTCTGTGAGCTGCTTTATTGTTTTCTGGTAAAGCAGCAGTGCGGGGTATCTTTTACAAAATTATTATACAAGCACCCTTAGTGATAGGAATACATACAGAGCTGTTTACTCAAACAAACTTTAGCATAAAATGTATTCACTAATAAATACTGCCAGCGTCTTATCCACCCGAATGTTCGGATAGGGATTGAATAAAACAATGGTGGTTGTTTTGGGTACTAAGACATACCAGTTCACTCCAAATATTTTTGGTTTCCTTGAAAAAGTACAGACTAAAGAAACCCAACGCTACAAAGCAGTGCCAATTTCTCAAATCTATCTGTGACGATGGATGATGACACAACTGAAGAGTTTCAAGTTTAGAACTGAATTTCCATATTGGTGTAGAGGAAGTCAATGGCTGCCAAGAAAAAAAAAAAAATTCTATCCAATATGGTTAGCTGTGATTTGTCATTTGTGGTAACATAACAACTAATAAAACTGTTGGTATGACTCTTTAACTGGGAACAGAAGCTTTTGCTTGTCAGTTCAGAATGATGTCACAAATCATGGCAGACAACCCTGTGCACTAAATTCACTTCTGACCCCAGACAGGACAATAAGGTGATGCTATGATTCTAAATAATCCAATTATCTGCAGATAGCCCCCCCAGTGTTTGCGTGACCTTGGGGAGAGGTTGACAACCTGGTCCTCAAAGAGAAGAGGAGGAGATGACATGGAACAATAAGGTTACTGATCCCTAGGGAGAAGCCTCATGGCTCTCTACTTTAGATCAACATCACGGCGCCAGCAATATGTCAATTCATCATCCACCCCCCGACCCATCGCACCTGCACTACTTTAACACTCCGAGGTTGAGAGGCTAGTCAATTAGCTCCCGTAGCCAAGAAACTATTTTAGTATGAGTAAAGGTAAGTAGACTTACTGTTGCACCTCCCTTTGCCTTTTCAATCTACTGGGGGCTTAGGTCTCATATTTATTTTCATTTATTTACAACCACATATTGACTTTTCTCCTCAGGATCGTTCCGTTACCGACCAGCATGAGGCATCTCACGGGGACACGAGCGACTTGTCAAAACAGTGATATTTCATCTGAAAGCATTTAAAACAGACACATAAATTAAAGCTGGTATAACAATGGTGCTGTTGAGCGGCGCAATCCTCTATCTCACCCTTCGTCTGTCTCTCTCTGTCTCTAGTTAACAGCAATAATATTTGCGAGAAAAGCCTTTCGAGTGAGTGTGGGTGTTAGAGGGAAAGATAATTGAAGCGATGTCTATGAGCCACATGTGTACAGTGTAAGCCTTTACAGGAACTGATTAATTTCCTATGAATGCCAACATCCAAAAGATTTGGGTTGTATAAGTGCAGCTGAACCTTCTGTATTGGGATAATAAATACTCCATGGTGGTAAATATGGAATTACTGGAACTACACGGGCAAGCCAATAGCAGTGAAATGATAGGTAATAAAAGTCACATTTTTAGAGGGGACATTGAACCCCCCTCCTAACCCCGGAGGGGAGAGGAGAGTTGGGTCCCCGGAGCATTGGCATTCAAAACTTTTACGTTTCAAATCTGACGTGTGCTGCTGGGGTATGTAGATGCTTTTCAGATGACAGTCCATACGCGTCTACAGCTGTCTCCACAATGACAAGTGCTTCGAGTGACATCTGGACGAAATCCTCTTGTGCTCAAAAAAGAATCTTGTTTGTTTGGAGATTGCTGCGACTGCGTGCTCGCCTTTCACGATCCTCCCTGAGTGTGATTCCCAGGTGAGCGAGAAGACTGTTGCCGATTTCGGGGAGGGGGCCGCAAGTACTCCTCCTTCCTCTCCTCAGGCAAAAAAGGTAAAGATAACAAGTGTGCACTAAGTGCATGAGCCCTCTGCAGCCATAGTTAGTACAAAGCTATTAGAATGTGTGAGATGTTGCTGCTGTCAGAGGCTTAAACAGTCAAAGGGATATTTTTAGAGAGCTTACGCTAATAATCCAGAGCCCAGTCAGGGGGCGTGAGTCTACAATATCCTGCCAAGCAAAATGAAAGAGGAAATACACAGATCATGCAAAGGGCAGTTTTCACACTTTGTTTTGCTTGACACCATATGTGACAACAGCCGAGGCCTGTTCTAGAAACAGAATGCACAGCCTCAGTATGTGGTTCTCTTTACTTGTGCCAATGAAGTCTTTATGTGATATAGGTGCAAAGAAGGCATTCAGGGTTCTGTAAGAGAAAACCCTTTCTCAGAGATTATGTTGTTGTGGTTCCGGCCCTTCTGAGGCTTGGCCTGACAGCAATATTAGCAGCGGAGCCTCAATTCTGTCCAATTGGTAGGAATATTACTGCTACTTTAAGCTCTGCTTTTAGTATCCAATTCAATGAAAAAAGAAAAATACAGGATCTGTGTCAGGTATCGAGCAGGTAGTGCACCGTTGATTTTTAGGGATTTTCCCCCATCAACAGAACCAAAAGAGCACCATAGAGAGCCATAGGAGTAAAAATTACAGCTCAGAGAAGTAAAACAATGAATAGAAAACCTATAAAACTGCAGACTTAGGAATAATCTTTTTGTGGGTTCTCATAATAAATAATAAAAAATAAAATGAAAAAATAAAAAAAATATCTTTCCCATCCTGCAACACAGACAACTGATCAGCCAATTCATAAAACAACTGTCCACTTTGCTACTCTGCATGTCAACAGGCTTTTCCTGCCGATAATAACGTTCATGCATTTTCACTCTTAAAGCAACAGGATATATTAGGAGATAAAAGATATTAATAAAGCTAGAGAGGTTATTGGCTCTCATCATAAAACATTTCTTGAAACCAAAGCGAGGATTTAGTTTTGTTACACTCCGTGGAAAAATTTGAGCATATTCCCCAACTGGAGTGAGAATGAGAAAAAAAAAAAAAATTCCAATTTCACTGTCTCCAAAAGAATCTAAATCAAAGAGCAAACCTTGGCACTAAGGTTAATAAAGCTGATAAGCTGAAAAGCATAACTCCCCCAGGCCATTCCGAAAAATAGGCATTTGCTTGACCATGTTAGTCTAAGCTGATGCCGGAGCAGAAATTGAATTGCATTTGACATTACGTGCGTGTGTGTCCAAGTCATCAAAGTGGTATTAACTAGAAAAACAATAGGACATGGCTGAAAAACGTGTCAAACTGTGCAATTTATGGCAGAACAAATGATCAGGTCCAGATACATCCGTTGGAAATGAGAAAAATCACTTACCCATGTGCCTTTTAACATGAACTGATCTTAATGGGGTTACGGCACGGCAAATAATCCGGCCAATTATGACTACTTACTGATTTAACAATGGCATATTTTCTTCATTTCCTGCATGTAAGTGTAAGATATCACTGAGGTGAGTCAGTCAGCTTCCATAACTGCTCAATTAAAACAACATCTGGCACACAACTCAAGCATTTCCAGCCAGATTACTACAGCATACACCCACACTGGGCGGAGAATTAATAACAAATCAAGGCATTGACGGGATTGTAAGTGTCCCTGATTTAGCCTCTGGGTCATAAACATGACTCCTCCTGGATGTC